>SMDT01000454.1:0-169035 GCA_005392925.1 Aquilaria sinensis
TTTTTTATGGTAAAAATGTTTTACTCAAAGAGTTTTGGGCCCCAAAATTTTGGGCCAAAATAAGTCTTGTTCTTATGTGATTATCAGATGGAGGAGTTTAGGAATGAAATGGAAAAAAAAAAAAAACTTAGTGACTAGAGAAAAAATTGAGAATTAAGATTTCTAAATACCTTAAATTTTTTTTTAAAAAAAAATAAATTTTAAGGTATTTTTTAAAATTTTAAGGTATTTATGAATCTTAATTTTCAATTTAGCATATAAAACATCGATAAATGGTAATTATTATTTTTATATACTTTAAAATTTATAAAACTCTTATATAGTTTTTTAAATTTTAAGGCTTTTATAAATCTTAATTCTCGATTTAGGCTTTTCTCTTCCCAATCAATGGTCAAATACCTTCATCTGATGATTGGGTCCTTGATTTGTTTTACTGTTATGAATAAAATCCGGAGCTCAATCATCAAATGAATAAAATCGGGAACCCGGTTTGTCTCTGTTGCAATGTGCGAGATGTAAACCTAACAATATCAAACGGTGAAATATGAGACTAAGGATTAGAGAAAAGGTAAAAAAAAAGATGGGAACATGGCCAAAAGGATTGACAATGAAATATAAATTGAGAATATTAGAATGGGGGATTAAGGGCTTGATTTATCTTGTATATGCTTTTCTAGGTTTTGGTGGTGGCAACAATTGGGGTTCATGCTTAGATTTAGGTTTTCAATTGTGGCCTTGTTAAATTGTTTATCCTTAATCTTTGAAAATTTACAAAATATGTTAATATGTCAGTTATAGTAAAAATTAATATAATTCAAACAATCTTAAAACTCACCCTAACCTTAACCAAAAACTCAAAACCCAACCCAAACACAAAGCCCAACCTAAACCCCAAACCCTAAACCTATCTAGGACCTTAATATTAGCCTAAACCTAATGCTAACACTAATCCATAATCCTAAGCCCTATACCTAACACTAACCATAAACGTAATCCTAACCTCTGAACTCAGCCCTAAACCCTAATCTTAATCCTAAATCTAAGCCTAACCCCTAAACCCAACCCTAACCTTAAATTGTAATCCTTAACTTTAGCTCTAAACCCTAAACCTTAAACCTTAATCCCAAACCCTAAATCTTAACCCGAAACAGAATCTTAATCCTAAACCTAACCCTAACCTTAAACCCTAAACCGTAAACCTTAATCCCAAACAAAATCGTAAGACTAAAACATTGAATATAAGCCTTTTATGCCTAATCATGTAATTTCCTTTATAAAAAAATCAAGATGGAGAGTCTTTTTATATTACTACTAAATAACACATAATTTTTTTCATCTTTCTTAATTTATGTACTATTTATAAATGGTGCAAATAATCTAGATATATGAAGTAATATTTATTTTATATAATTATATACATTATTCATATCATTAGTTAATAATTAGACTTTTTAGGCCTCAAAAGAAATGATTTATTGGTTTCAATATATTTAATTATATATGTGACGATTAATCTCCAATGTATGTTGATAAAGTTATTCAATTAAATTCTTACTTTTCCAAGTGAAAGAATTAATCTCTCTAATCTAAACTTAATAAAGATTTCCATCCGATTACAAGCTTAGAAAAAGATATTAGAGCTCAATTTACCTTTACCTAATGACTTAAACTAATTTTCCAACAAGTCCATAGCCATTAAATTCTTCTCCTAGGTTCAATTACTTCTAATCTTTTCCAAGAGTTTAGAGGCAATTTATAGTGTAACTAATTGTGGTCATCAACTAACTAACACAACATTAAGCTCAAGAGAAGAATACACATATATTTAGTAGAAGACTAACATCACATACCTATAAATTCATTCAACATAATCAATCCAAATAGCTACATCCATAGAAAGTGTAAAGAAAGCTACTCAATAACAAAGTGAAACATAACCATAAGGATAAACATAATAACATCCATGGCAAACTACAAGGAAGATGAAAGAATAAACCCAAGATGACTAGAAGGTCTTGAATCCAAAGTCTCCAAGCTAGTCCCCTTAAGCATTCCAAGCAATCTTCAAACTAGCTCCAATGGTGACCAAGAAAAACCAACAATCCTAACTATGGTGGATATGGAAAAACTAGTTCTAGGATGATAAGATGAAGATGAAGCTCTCTTCGTTTGCTAGGTTTCAGGTTCTTCTACCCCTTGGAGGCGTCCCTTTCACTCACCAAACCATTTGGATAGAAGTCCTTGGCCAATAGTAAGCTTCAGTTCAAATTTAAGGTAGGGGACCACTTTCGCGAGTACCTGGCGCCTAGGCCTCAGAGGGGGGTGCTTAGGCACCTAGGCCTCCAGACTTGAGGCCCCAGGTAAGGGTGCTTGGGCGCCAAGGCCTCCAGGTTTACAGGTGCCTGGGGCTTAGGCCTCAGCTGACGCCTAGGCCTCCAAAGTGCATTTTTCAGGTAGCAGACTTTTGAACTGTGGCACCTAGGCCTCATTCCTGGGGCCTAGGCCTCACAGTTATAAATTTCCTTGACTTTCGCATACCCGTTTTTTGTTCCGCTCGTCCCGGTGCCATTCCAATGCTACAGTCCGCTTCTCCAATCTACAAAATGAAGGATCAAAGCAAGAATTGGCCAAAAACGTTGAGTAGTAATGTAGGAAATGGTGGTCAAATTTGACAAAAACTCAACATGTTTGACTACAAAATTTACATTTATCACTAAACCCTAAACCTTAAATCCAAAAAGGATAATAGTTTGATCTTATTAATGTGGAAAAGATAGTTAGTTTGCTCAATCCCTAACCCTAACTTTAACCATAATCCTCAATCATAATCCTTAATCCTAATTTCTAACCCTAATCCCCAATCTCAATCCTTAACCTTAATCCCTAACAATAAATCACTAACACCAAATGAATTGGCTTAGCCATTTAGATTAAGTTAAAATGAATTGGCTTAGTCAACTCATATAGTCATAACTTTATCACCCTTTTTTGAATGTTTGGAAACATTAAGGACTAAAATACAAAATAAAGAAAATAACAAGGATTAGTGTAATATTTAGCAAAAAGAGCCTAATTGATGAATTTTTTTAAAATCAAACTAATGATTTTTTTAATCCAAGCTAAAGGAAAAACAATTACAATAGCCACTAAATATAAGATTTGTATACCTAATTATGTAATTTCTTTTATTATTTTTAATCCACAGACATATATTTTTTTTATTACCATTAAGTTATCATTTCAAGTTTTATTTTCATTTTTCTAATTCACACTTTTTACATATTTAGTTAATACAAAATAAAACTTTAATCGAAACATAACTATAACATAATCCAAAAACCCAAAATTTTACGTTCGAGTTTTTTTGTTCAGGTTCAATTAAAGTCAAGTTAATTTCTATCTCAAGTAATTTAACGTCAAGTTATTTCGGACGAGTAATTATGGAGACTATTAAGGATGCCAAATAACTAGAATTAAATAGTAACAAAAATAAAAAAATAGAATGAAAAATAAACCCTTATCCCTAACTCTAATTCATAATCATTAACCGTAAACCTTAAAATTTAATCCTAAACCTTAACCCTAAACCTTGATCCTTAGCCATATTCCCTAAACCTTAACCTAACCTTAATCCCTAATCCTTAGCCCTAAACCCTATTCCCGAATCCTAAACCCTAACATTAAATCTTTAACCATAAACGTAATTTTAATCCTAAACCCTAACCCTAAACCCTAACCAAAACCCTATTCCTTAAACCTTAACCCTAACCTTAATCCCTAATCCCTAATCCTAAACTCTAATCCTAATCCTTAATCCCTAAACTCTAACCCATCTTTTAGTAATTTCAGTTTTTATAATATTTTTATAGTTATTTATATATTTATTGAGAAGAAAAAATAATTTAAATTGTCCAATAATTATGTAAAAACTACCAATAGATTGAAATTATAGAAGTATATTTTTCAGTAAAAATTATCAAATTAATTTTTTTGGGAAGAATTCTAAAAGTCATTTTCATGTGATTTTTATTTTGTCTGAATTTAAGTCATGAATTGCATTAGATACGAATTTTAATTATATATTTATTCTAGTTATTTAATTTAAGTAATATTTTATTAGTAACAGTCATCACGAAATAAATAAGATGTCAATAGGCTGGGTTTGGGTTGGGTATAAATAATCCCAAATCCTCTCCACGAGTAATTAGTTCGGATAGTGCCTACCAACCCATTTTAAGACATGTTTATTTTTTTTAGATTTTTTTTTATATATATTTACATATATTTTAGAAAGAATGAGTATATTTACAATTAATTAATACCTAAAAAATCATAAACTCAAATAATATATGAAAATTTATGTTCAATTACAATTTTTAAAACTATATGAAAATTTTTAAAAATCATAAATAAAGCAATATATGAAAATTAATTTGTTGTTTTTGCCACTAATTAATTTAATCAAATTTATAATATAGAGGATTAAAATTTTGGACTACTTATCCAATTATTTAAATAATTTAGCTTATTTAATTTTTTTAATAAATAAAAAATTAATTGAATTAAGGAACTCAAATACGGTATATATCTATAAGTAAATTAGTTTTGGTGGACTTGGTAAAGTCCAGAGACAAATATATTTCATTCAAATTTGATTTTTTTCATATACTATATAAGTGGGCCGATCACCTAAGGAAAATTGATTAGTGGCGATTCTTAGAAAGTAAAGCAAATGTCTACTTTTTTTTAATAATTTTTTAAAAAATTACACTTATCTCCATCTAGTTTTTAAATAAAATCTTAAAAAAATCCTACAATAACCTAAACCCTAAACAATAACCTTAATCTCAAACACTAAATCCCAACCCTAACCCTAACCCTTAACTTTAAATGGTAAGCATAAGACATAATATCTAACCTTAAAACCTAACCATAATCCCTAACTTTAACTCTAACCTTAACCATAAACCAAATTCCTAACCCAAATCCCTAGACCCTACTCCTAATTCCTAATTCCTAACTCTAACTCATAATCAATAAACCTAAACCCTAAACCCTAAACCTTAATCCTAAACGCTAATACTTAACCCCATTCCCTAAACTTTAACCTAACCTTAATCCGTAATGCTTAACCCTAAACTCTAAACTCTAATCCTAAACCCTAACATTAAATCTCTAACCCTAAACATAATCTTAAATGTAACCCCAAACCTAAACCATAACCATAAACCTATTATTAAATCTTATTCCCTAAATCTCATACGACTTAATTTAAATGGCATACCATTTAACTTGAATATTATACTATTTAACCTGAATCTTATATCATTTGACCTAACCCTAAACCCTTGTGTTTTAATTTAAGACAACTTCTATTTAGCTACACATATGATTGTTTTATGAAGTAAATTTTGTTTCCCACATAATATTTTACAATATAATTGTATTTGCGTGTTCACTCTTGAATATGTACGTATTCAAATTTGGCTATTACTTAGAAATTATAATGAAATAAATTTTATTTCAAATAATCCATTAATTGTAAGATTTGTATCATAATGTTTGTTTAGTTTACATGTTTTAATGAATTTTTCTACTACTACACAATAAACAAATATATATTCAGTGAACTGTATTAGCATGATAAAAATTATAACAAAAGGTATTTTCATGTATTGTTATGTTGGGCAAATGTACAAGACAAAAGTTAACAAAACACATCAATTTTAAATCTTTCCTAATTTTTCTACTATTTGTGATGGGTGCAAATAATCTACATATATGGAGTAATATTATTTTTATACAATCCTTTACATTATTTATATCATAAGTAAACAATTATAATGTGTAAGGCTAAAAATAAACGGTTTATTGGTTTGAAGATAATTAATTATATATGTGATGATTACATTAAATAAATTTCAATGTAATTGCTTCTTTGGTTGACCCATATGTCAAATTAGGATGATACAACCACATTATAATAACAACCATAATTTAATCGAGGAAGTTTCAGTTTTGAGTTTCAGGTTGATTTGGGATTAAGCAGATAGTATTTTTGGGTCTTTCTCATCGCATTTAATACAAATTTGCGCAAATTCTGACATAATTTTTTGCCATCAAATTTAGGTTAGGTAATTACACAGACTATTATGGATGTCAAACAAAAAGAATGAAATATAATTAATATTTTTTTAAGTTAAACCACATTTCAATAGAATGAAAAATAAACTATAATCCGTAATTCTAAGCCGTTATCCATAACTCTAACTAAACCTTATTCCTAAACCAGACCTGAAACCGTAGTCTTTAACCCTCACCATTACCCTATTTTAATTAATATAATACGATATGAACCTTAATCTCATATCACTTAACTTGAATTTCAAATCCGATTCTTTTTGTATCCCATATAACCAGTCCAAAATCATGTAAGAAAATTTTGATTACTCGCAACTTGTAAAAAGTAATGCAATGTCTAATTATTTTAACAATTTTTTTGAAAATTACACTTATCTCCCTCTACTTTTAAAAACAACTTTAAAAATCTTACAAGAACCCAAACTTTAACATTAACCTTAATCTCTAACACTAGACCTTAACCTTAACCCTAACCCCTAACTCTAAACGCTAAGCCTAATCCCTACTCTCACATTTAAGTAATGAATTCAATCAAATTTTATATTAGTTATCCAATTATTTAAGTTACTTAATCTTTTTAAGTACATTGTTATTGGTGAATTTAGCCAAGTCCCAAGATAGATTTATTTCATTCAAATCTGATTAGCCTTGTAGACCATATAATACATCTAATCAACTTAGGAAAATTGATTGGTTATAATTCTTCAAAACACATTTTACCAAAAAAAGCAAGTAAAGTTTACGTATACATCTTATTCTACTTGGAACCAATTTTATTTGAAAGATCATTGTATTTAGGTCAAATAATCCATTGATTGTAAAACTATTATCATACTAATAATTTGCTAAGAAGTTGACTTTGTTTACGCATTAAAAAAAAGATAAATTCATAGAAATTTAATAACAACATAAAAATTGTATTTTGAATTGATTATCACACCTACATAGTATTGGCTTAGTTATGAAATTGGTTTCTTCGTGAAAATGATATAAAAATAAAAATTTGTAATTTTAGATTAAGTTAACTTAAGTTAGAACGAATTGGCTTACTCATTTAGATTAAGTGAAAATGAATTGACTTAGTAAACTCATATAGTCATAACTTCATCACCCTTTTTTTAATGGAAAAAAAGGAAAAAAATGATTATTGGTTTCAACATATTTAATTATATATATAATGAGTACATTTAAAAATTTTAATATCATTAAATATGATTCTAATAATTAATTACACTTTACATTGACTATATATTCCTACTTATTATGATATTAGAATTATTATTATTATGATTATTGTAAAAAATAATAATAATAACAAATTGCCTAAACCACAAACCTTAATCCGTAACCCTAACCCTAAACCCTAACCATAACCCTATTTCCTAAACCTTAACGTTAACCTTAATCCCTAATCCCTAACTCTAATTCCTAATCAATAACCCTAAACCCTAAACTTTAATCCTAAACCCTAAGCAAAAACCCTATTCCCTAAATCATAACTTGAATCTCATACCTGCATAACCTTAATCTCATATACCACACCAACCTAATTATCATACTATAATAACCTTAATCTCATACCATACGAACCTAAATCTCATACCAGCTGAACCTGAATCTCATACCATTAAACCTTAATATCATACCATTTAACCTGAATTTGATACCATTTGACCTGAATCTCATACCATTTAACCTGAATCGCATACCATTTAACCTGAATCCGATACCACACTAACCTAATTCTCATACCACAATAACCTTAATCTCATACCATATGAACCTAAATATCATACCACATGAACCTGAATCTCATACCACTTAACCTTAACCTCATACCATTTAACCTGAATCTCATACCATTAAACCTTAATATCATACCATTTAACCTCAATCCTATACCATAACGTGAATCTTATACCATTTAACCTGAATATCATACCAGTTAACCCGAATTGCATACCACTTAACCTGAATCCTATACCACAACAACCTCATTATCATACCACAATAACCTTAATCTCATACCATTTAACCTAAATCTGATACCATTTGACCTGAATCTCATACCAATTAACCTGAATCGTATACCACTTAACCTGAATCCTATACCACACTAACCTAATTCTCATACCACAATAACCTTAATCTCATACCATATGAACCTGAATCTCATATCACATGAACCTGAATCTCATACCACTTAACCTTAACCTCATACCGTTTAACCTGAATCTCATACCACTAAACCTTAATATCATACCATTTAACCTCAATCCTATACCATAACCTGAATCTCATACCAGTTAACCTGAATCTCATACCAGTTAACCCGAATTGCATACCACTTAACCTGAATCCTATACCACAACAACCTAAATCTCATACCACAATAACCTTAATCTCATACCATATTAACCTGAATCTCATACCACAATAACCTGAATCTCATACCATTTAACCTGAATCTCATACCATTTAACCTGAATCTCATACCATTTAACCTGAATCCTATACCACTTAACCTGAATCTCATACCATTTAACCTAAATCTCATACCACAATAACCTTAAGTTAATTTGAACCTCAATCTCATACCACAATAACCTGAATCCTCATTTAACCACAACCATTTAACCTGAATCTCATACCATTTAACCTGAATCTCATACCATTTAACCTGAATCGCATACCACTTAACCTGAATCCTATAATCTAATTATCATACCATTTAACCTGAATCTCATACCATTTAACCTGAATTTCATACCATTTAACCTGAATCTCATACCATTTAACCTGAATCGCATACCACTTAACCTGAATCCTATACCACATAACCTAATTCTCATAACACAATAACCTTAATCTCATACCATATGAACCTAAATCTCATACCACATGAACCTGAATCTCATACCACTTAACCTTAACCTCATACCACTTAACCTGAATCTCATACCATTAAACCTTAATATCATACCATTTAACCTCAATCCTATACCATAACCTGAATCTCATACCATTTAACCTGAATCTCATACCAGTTAACCCGAATTGCATACCACTTAACCTGAATCCTATACCGCAAAAACCTAATTATCATACCACAATAACCTTAATCTCATACCATTTAACCTGAATTTGATACCATTTGACCTGAATCTCATACCATTTAACCTGAATCGCATACCACTTAACCTGAATCCTATACCACACTAACCTAATTCTCATACCACAATAACCTTAATCTCATACCATATGAACCTAAATCTCATACCACATGAACCTGAATCTCATACCACTTAACCTCAACCTCATACCATTTAACCTGAATCTCATACCATTAAACCTTAATATCATACCATTTAACCTCAATCCTATACCATAACCTGAATCTCATACCATTTAACCTGAATCTCATACCAGTTAACCCGAATTGCATACCACTTAACCTGAATCCTATACCGCAAAAACCTAATTATCATACCACAATAACCTTAATCTCATACCATTTAACCTGAATTTGATACCATTTGACCTGAATCTCATACCATTTAACCTGAATCGCATACCACTTAACCTGAATCCGATACCACACTAACCTAATTCTCATACCACAATAACCTTAATCTCATACCATATGAACCTCAATCTCATACCACATGAACCTGAATCTCATACCACTTAACCTTAACCTCATACCGTTTAACCTGAATCTCATACCACTAAACCTTAATATCATACCATTTAACCTTAATCCTATACCATAACCTGAATCTCATACCAGTTAACCCGAATTGCATGCCACTTAACTTGAATCTTATACCGCAAAAACCTAATTATCATACCACAATAACGTTAATCTCATACCATTTAACCTGAATTTGATATCATTTGACCTGAATCTCATCCATTTAACCCGAATCGCATACTACATAACTTGAATCCGATACCACACTAACCTAATTCTCATACCACAATAACCTTAATCTCATAACATATGAACCTAAATCTCATACCACATGAACCTGAATCTCATACCACAATAACGTTAATCTCATACCATTTAACCTGAATTTGATACCATTTGACCTGAATCTCATACCATTTAACCTTAATGGCATACCACTTAACCTGAATCCTATACCACACTAACCTAATTTTCATAGCACAATAACCTTAATCTCATACCATATAAACCTAAATATCATACCATATGAACCTGAATCTCATACCACTTAACCTCAACCTCATACCATTTAACCTGAATCTCATACCATTAAACCTTAATATCATACCATTTAACCTCAATCCAATACCATAACCTGAATCGCATACCATTTAACCTGAATCTCATACCAGTTAACCCAAATCGCATACCATTTAACCTGAATCATATACCAAATAAACCATATGCCACATAAACCTGAATATCATACAATATTAACCTAATTCTCATAGCATCTACATTTTATATCACATGAACCTGAATCTAATACCATTTAACCTAAATCCATTACCACCTAACCTAATTATTATACCGTTTAGCCTTAATTACATACCGCATAACTTGTAACCTGAACAACGGGTTACAGTTTCATTTTCTTAATTTGTATACTATTGTGATATTTCTAAACTTGGGTCCTTAATTGATCAAAGACCAAAAGTTGGGGGATGAGCCATGAAAAGGGGGTATTGGTACAACCCACCGTATTTTAGAACGACCCGCCCGAAAGGGTCGCTAAACTTTGCTTGGTCTGGGCTCTTGAAGCAAATGGGGTCTCAATTGATGTAGTTCCGAGTTCGAGGCACCTAAAGGAAAGTGTCAAAAACATTGGAGGACGAAAAGGAAACTTTCCCAACTACATTAAGCGAAACTGGGCGAAGAAGGTTTGCTCAGATTGTGTTCAATTGGGTAGAGGAAACAGATCTCTTGTTCAGACGCATCTCGCATGAGATTAGATCCGGAGAAATGCTTCGTTTAAAAGCATTCCGCCGGACGAACGACAAGGTGGTGAAGATTGCGGTGCATCCGACGCACCCATGGCTTGTCACTGCCGACGCCTCTGATCACGTTTCCGTCTGGAACTGGGAGCATCGCCAGGTTCATTTGAAAACGCTATTTTAACTGACGCTTGCCACTGTTTCTGGAATCTTAGCCTTACTTCATATTCCTGAACAATTCAGATTATTTACGAGCTTAAAGCTGGTGGGGTCGATGAGCGCCGGCTCGTCGGTGCAAAATTGGAAAAGCTCGCTGAGGGAGAGTCTGGTAATTGCATTTTGTCAACTTCGATCTAATTCCCCATCTCCTATCTCGTTAATCGGATCATGAACTATATGAATTTTAACCGGGAGTTCAACTAAGATGGTAGAATTCCTAACGGGTTTGGACAGAGGCACACGAATTTATTGAAGAAATGTGAAATGCAAGAGGTTGTGTTAGATCTTTAACCCCAACCTTGACCAAATTTTTTACTTATTATGGCTGTGTGTGGTGTGATACTTGTTTTATATAGAGGGACATGGCTCTGAAATACTTTTGTTTTTCTTTTCATTCACTCCATAATTTTTTTTGGTGATGAACTCCACATTAACTGGCAATTAATTGTTCTGTGGAGATCTTTATATAATGTCATGGTCATATCACAAATGGTAATCAAGCTAACCTCTAATTTAATATTACTAAGGGCGCATTCTTGGTTTGTTTTTTTGGTTCCATTTAACAGATTCTAGAGGAAAACCTTCAGAGGCCATAAAGGGGGGAAGGTATTTGATTGATTCATATGTACCCAATTTGTTTCAGTTACACTTCCACTTCATTTATAAGCAAATGTTCATGTAAGAAAAACTAAAGACGGAATGTACCCTGTGGGCTGCATGGCTCTTAAAGTGTGAAGCAGGTTAGCTTTTTTGATGACGATGTACGGTTTTGGCAACTGTGGCGTAACCGCTCTGCAGGCGCGGAGGCACCCTCTGCCGTCAATCATCTTAGTTCGGCATTCACCTATCCTGCTCCATCAACCAAAGGAAGGCATTTTCTTGTAATATGTTGTGAATATAAAGCTATATTTTTGGACTTAGTCACAATGCGTGGTCGAGATGTGCCTAAGCAAGAGCTTGATAACAAATCTCTTCTTTGGTAAGGTCATGTTATGATCACTGACTACTGTTTTTGTCTTCACATCACTAATCTTTAGCTAAAAAGAATCATCATGGATATTGCTTGTTCTGGTCAGTTTTGAGGTGACTGCCATTCAATGCACAAGTTCTGATTTCTTCTTCTTTTTTTTTTAAATTAGCTTAAGATTCCAAATTTGTTTTGCATTCTATGACTTGCTTAGTTTTTCACCCCAAATTTCAGATCCTGGGGAAGTTTTTAATCTTTCTCTTGCCTTGTAAGAGAACTATAGATCCTTTTCTGAACTATGTGGAAGGTCAAGCATATATCTGCATATACCAAATGCTCTGGCAAAGTCAGACCAACACTGATGTTAAAAAGTTTTCTCCTAGATAATAGATCTTTCACATGTCTGGCTAATAAACTGTTGTAGTTGTGAGATGCCATGGGGGAAAAGCAGCCACGTCATGGGAAGCAAACGGATTCATATGCTGGATTTTGAAGTACATCGTACTTTGTGTATTGTTGCTAATTTTGCTAGTCTGACTAGTGTAAAATTGAATGACATGTTGAACAGTAGCATTTCTACCTCATTGATGGTTGATGCATAGTGTTTAGAAAATGATCTGATTTTCTTTGTAGGTTAGATCAAGTTAAATGAAAAAAAGACAGTTTAAGAACTGAGTTTAAGTTTTGGATTCCAGTTTGCATTGCTGATGTACCACATATAGCCAATAAGGAAAAAAAAAAAAAGAAGTGATATGCTCTGTGTGATTATCCCATATTCTAATTTTTCCAGAGCATTAGAAAAGTTTTAGCTAATTCTTCTCTTTATATTTGAGAGGATCAGGGACCTGTAATGCATGGTTATTTATATTTTCTTCTATACTATTTCATTCTTAGCTTAAATAATTTTATAGTAATGTTGTGTCTCTTATTTTGATTTTTTTAGCATGGAGTTCTTGTCACGATCTACTGTTGGTGATGTTCCTCTTGTAGCGTTTGGTGGATCAGATGGTGTTATTAGGGTTCTCTCAATGATGACATGGAAGGTTGAATTCTATGCTTATTGTGTCTGTCCATTATGTTCTATGTGCTTGTGGTAATTTTGTGACATCATTTTATTACCTTTGCCCCTTGAATGCAATAGTTGTTGTCTGCTAATCTTTTATGCTTCTCTTGCAGCTTGTAAGAAGATACACAGGAGGTCATAAAGGATCAATTGCGTGTTTGATGACCTTCATGGCTTCCTCCGGTGAGGTAGATTCTACTTCTAAAAAATTGATTATGATCTCGTTTTGGTTATAGTACATTTTTAGTAGCAATTATGTATTGCGTCAGTAGGAAGCTGTGCAAGAAGATAAGGCTCTGATTTGATCTGATTATCTGTGTTCTTGTCAATATGAGGGACCACAATATTGTATAGCAGCAGAAGTATGAGAAAGGAGAACACAGGGAGTAAATGATGACTAAGCTTTCAATTCATTCAAAAGATGTAGGCAAAAGATCTAAGTCCCCTATCATATGATACGAAACTGTTACAGGGGAAGAAATGTTGATGAAAGTTAACTGGTAAAAGTTGACAAAAATAATGGCAACCAATGCTGTTAAATAGATTGTTGGAGTTTGTCTTTCTCACAGGAGAAAATTTGTGAATATAACAAAAATGGAGCAAATTAGAAGTGGGAGTTTTTAATAAAGGTATGCATAAGAGTATCAAACCAAACATGAAATAAAAAATTTCTGATATCATAAAGAAGGAAAGAAGCTTGTAGCTTAAAGTATTCAAATAGAATATTTTTTTGGTTCACATCATAATGGTAATTATTGACAAAATGCTAATACTCACAGATCCACTTCTTTGGATTTGATAGATTTGATTTAGGTACTATGCTATTTAAATCGTTTTTTGGGTTTCATATTGATTTTAGATTTGTTATATAGGCACTCCTTGTGTCTGGTGGTAGTGATGGTTTACTTATAGTTTGGAGTGCGGACCATGGTCAGGATTCACGGGATCTTGTGCCCAAGCTTAGCTTGAAGGTATATCCTTAATCTGTCAGTTGTAATATCCTCTATTCACAGTGTAGTTAGTTTATACATGTTCGTTATGTCATTATTTTTCTTTGTCTTTTCCTTTTTATTTCATTTTCCTTCTGAGAATGGAATTATGCATTTGTGAGAAAATAAAAAGATAAAAAAACTGAAAGCCAACAAATTTTAGGTTTTTCTAATGACTTAATAATTTTTCTTACTTTTTAATGATTTTTATTAGAAAATTCATAAAAAAATAAAAACATGTGAAAATGGTCTGAAACTTCTCCCAGGCCTCTAATGCGTCATTTATGATTCAAATGTGTCATAATGGGGACAAACTAGGGCAAAATGTTTGGGAAACTCTGTGTTAATGGGTAGGCCGCTGTTGGTAACATTTTCAGATCTTTGATTTGTTCTGTGATGCAAAATTGATAATTAGCTAAACAGCTATTTGGATATGCAATCATGTGATTCAATTCAACAAAAGCCATTGCCTAGTTTTCGTGATTGATTGCCTTTTTTATCATATTTGTTTGCCAAGGTTTGATCAAATCACAGGGAGAAACCAAAGTATTCATATCAGAATGTACACTCTTGTAATGTTATGCAAGAAACCTGAATCAATTAATTTACTACTGAATGCACTCATGTTGATATAAAGAATTCAGTAATTGATTAATGCTGGCAAAATAAGCTGGGTACATGGTAAGAGATAAGCTGGATACATGGTAAGAGTATTTCATGGAGTGATATTTATAGGCTTCTCAATAGATTGGCTCAATTATATGTCATGTACTATTTCTGAAACGGGAAGTTGGCACTTTTAACTGCTGTCGGACCTTCTTTTGGATGTTAACTGCTTCATATGTTAAGTTGAAGGCTTGAAGTCTGGAGTTGTCATGCCAGTGCAACGTTCCCCATCGTGCAGCTCTAAGAAATGAGCATACATCATATTATTTCAGAGTGTTGACTAAATCTATAAATTTAAATAAACAATTGGAAATAGAATATAAGTATGTTTTACAAAATCAGTTCTTTAGTTGTTTGATATCTTTCCCCCTGGTATGGATGTAACAGTTTGGCCTACGAGATTCGCTTCTTCATTTTCATCACTGTTTCTAGCTAAAAGTAACTGGCTTTCCAATTATTCTCTTTTTCGTTTTAAGAATATACTAAGATATCAAAGAGGTTTTCAGGTTAGTTCTTCTAACTTCAAAGAAACTTATTCTGCTACTAATGCTACTGCTTCTACAACCACTACCACCAACAACAGCTTTTCTCATGAGAAACAAAGAATAACATATAAATAAAGGAGCATGAAGGGGGTGCCAACCCTTAAAGAAAAACTAGGAACCAAAGAATGACTCTACAAAGTCTACAACTTCTGTATCTTTACAAAATAACTTCCCTGTCACCCCAAAATCTGAGGAAATCTAGCCATTTTCACCTTAGAATTGATAGCTGCCTTTCTTTACCCTTCAAAGCTCTCAAGTTCCTTGCCTTCCACCTTATTACATGGTCTACATTATTCTTGGGGAATTTTCAAAATACTTGACTTTATTTCCCAATTAAGATAAAGATATTGCTAGTCCTCACTTTTTGATCTTGCAAAGGATCAATTCTTCTAATTTTTTCTTTTGAAAATTCAAGGATTCCAACTCAACTGAAGCAGATGGATTAGCACAAAAATGCATTGGTATTACATTTACTTAGAAAAGCTAATGGTGTAGGAGTCATGAAGCTTTTTCAAGGTTTAGTTTATTATTGAATTCAAGTACAATATATTAGCAACTTATGTTATGAAGTAGTGGTTTGTTTTGCTTGTTATATGTTAATAGTGAGCATATTTTATAGATGCGGCTTGTACAGAACTTCTATATGTATACATTTAAACATAAAATCTTTTTTTTTTTTGTGGTAAAATAGGCACATGATGGAGGTGTCGTGGCTGTTGAGCTATCAAGAGTTATTGGAGGTGCTCCACAACTTCTTACAATTGGTGCAGACAAGACATTAGCTATATGGGACACAATATCTTTCAAGGTTTCCTTGGAGTTCTTGGTTCTAATTTTATTTGGACAAAAGATGCTTAGCTCCAAATAATATTTGCAAATATATCTGAGATTAACTTTTGTAGAATTTACATATGGCCTTATTCTGCAGGAGTTGCGCCGAATTAAACCTGTTCCAAAACTTGCTTGCCATAGTGTGGCATCCTGGTGCCATCCTAGAGCTCCTAACCTTGACGTCCTTATCTGTGTTAAAGATTCTTATATATGGTATGCCTCTGTTTCTATTTTTGCTTTTGTTCAAATTCTGTTGCAAATTTCAATGAAACTTGTTCTTTCATGGGTTAGTTTTAATTCTATGTCGGAACTTATACCTGGGATTGGCATAAGTATGTTTTCCTTTATGTCCTATACTGTTATTGGGTTGCAGACTTCAGCCCCTGAGTTTGAGGGAATCTTTTTGCCTAATCATTTTCCATTATTATGTTCAAATCATTACTGGAAATAAAATACTTGGCCACCAGAAACAGAAGATTTCAGTTTGATGATGCAGTTTAAAGGAAAAAAGATATGGTGAAAGTACATGACTCCTTTTGGGAGTCATGAACTGATCTGAGTTGTCTATTTGTATGGGACCCCACCTGAATTGATGGGTGCCATGGACCGTTAACAGCCCCAATTTCAAATATATGACTCGATTATTTCAGAATGATTCAGAAATGTCAAATTCATTCTTTTGTAGGGCTATTGAGCACCCAACTTATTCAGCCCTCACTAGGCCATTGTGTGATCTCTCTTCCCTTGTTCCTCCTCAAGCAGTTTCACCACAGAAAAAGCTTAGGGTATGTATAGCTTCTTCTTCTTCTTGTTGTTGTTAGTTTTCAGAATTTTCAATTCCAGAGATCTAGTTACAAAAAGCATGCTGACATTTAGAAATTTATTTCTGTTTAGTCATAATTGAATCTTGTTGTGAGGAATTATAGAAAGAACTTTTTTTTCTGTATCTATATAAAGTTAAAAGAAAATATTGTTTCAAGAGCTGAATAATCATGAGCCTTTGGAAGTCAATGAAGCTAGACCTGGGTTATTTATTTGATGGATTTACTTTGGCCTGTTTGAGAAACCCATGTGGAGGCCCGTTTTGTCTGTGTTGCCATTGGGTGGTGTTTGACAAAATTATAGCTTGCTTACCAATTTGCATATGTTTCCTGCCAATTTGCTTTCGATAACTCTTTGAGGTTTTACAATTTTTGCCACTTGAAAACATTTCCGCTGTGCCTAAGTCATGGTGAGCAATGCAGAGTCGAGTCATGATGGTGAATTCTTGCTCTCCGAGGACTTCGCCCCCCCCCTCCCCCCGCGGAAGTGCATCCTCAATTTACTCCATAAGTTTTTAATTTTACTCCATAAGTTTTTAAAAATGGATAGCTAACACTTTTTGTGAATTTAAAAGCCTGAGGTCCATTTAACAGTGAAGTAATTGATGTGTCAACTTTTTCTTAGCTTTTATTTGCTCGTGGAGTGTAGTTGCATAACAGAAATGGCACTGACTGAAAGAACTTGTAACAGAAGTGGTATATACACACACACACACCGAAAAAAAAAGAGGAAAAGAAAGAATTTTTGCTGCCTCGCATGTGCATATGGATGTTGTGCCTTTTCCCAGCACTCATTTCCAGGTACAGTGTGACACATTCCTGTGCTTGTGCCTCCAGGCGTGCCATGCATGTGTGCAATATGTACCATGCCCATGGTTGGATGGCATATTTACATGTCTAATCAAGAAGTACTTGAGTGGCAGTAAAAATAGTTCTAAACAAAGATTGGCTACTGAATCTAGATTTTTCTGGTAATCCTATATTTTGACGTGAAAAGCCAAGATTGCTTGATAAGCAGGCGACCAGGCATCATATTTCACCATTGTTAATCTGATTTTGGATGGGTTATAATTTTTGTGAAATGTTTCTAATCTAAAGGTTAACTGAAACTATGGTTTTCCATCTGTGGTTGAACTAATGGTCCTCATTTACTTTTTTACTCCACTTTGTAGTTCAATAAACTCATTTTTTGTCGACTATTTTTTAAATTTAACGGCCCAACAAAAATGAATGTCAAAACAACGATACTTTTTGGAAACTAGCATGAGCCCCTTTTTCTGATAATAGGCTGTTCCGTTCCCTTTTAGTGCAGCAGTATTGGCTGATTGCTGAAGATTGTCTCTAAATTGAATGTGATACATACTTCTGTCATTATGCCTCTGGGAAATGTCAATTTGATTCAAAAGTTTCTGTTGCAGGTTTATTGCATGGTTGCACATCCTTTGCAGCCCCATCTCGTTGCTGCTGGAACCAATATTGGTATAATTGTCAGTGAATTTGATGCTAAATCCCTTCCTCCTGTGGCTCCACTTCGAACACAACCAGGAAATCGGGAACATTCAGCTGTCTATGTTGTTGAAAGAGAACTGAAGCTGCTGAACTTTCAGTTATCCAACACAGCAAATCCATCCCTTGGAAATAATGGATCTTTATCTGAAACTGGAAAATCCAAAGGAGATTCGTTTGAGCAGTTACAAGTGAAGCAAAGTAAAAAGCATATTAGTACTCCTGTTCCCCATGATTCTTATTCAGTTATTTCTGTGAGCAGTTCAGGAAGGTACGTTGCTATTGATGCTTGCTTCAATAAGTCTGATAAGGCTGATTTCTATATGCTGATCAAAAAGTAGACTTGAGCATATTGTGGCATTATGGTGCAGTCGAAATGGACTGGTTAAGGCAACATAGAAACATAGTGGTTCAACATAGCTGTGAAAGGAAACCATGAGAAGTGTTTGAAAAAATTGCAAATATGATGTGGTTTGATTTAAGTAATAAAGGTCCAGTGAAACTAATACGTGTGGAAAGGTTGTAAAGCAACAAATACTAGTGGAATAACAAAATATTAGATAGACAAAGAATTGTTTAGAAATACTTGGTCAATGTTTCAAATCTTGATGGGAAAAATTTAGGACAATTGCAAATTGGAGGAATTCAGTGGAGAATCAGCAAAATGCTTTTTGATGGCAGTAAGGCATTGCCAGAATAAGTCTTACTGGATCACTTCTCCTTGGTACATGGGAAGGAAGCCAGGGGGAGTTAAGGACCTTGGATCTCTTGGTAACAGCCAAAAGCCTTACCCGTTGACTTTGCTTCAAGCAATTTTCACTTTATCTTTCTGAAGTGTACTTTGCATATTTTCTTACATCTATGTTTTTCTACAACTTTCCTCCGGGAAAAGTTCTTTTAGGCCACAAAAACTTCCCGATGGAAACTTAGAAGGTATATAAGCTTAAGTTTCTGCCAAGTCAATTTCACTAATGTTGCCACAACAACTTGATATAAGAAATTGGCAGTCATTTTTCAAAACAACTTAAAACCTATCCTGCTATTGAAAAATTCTTACTTTAAGCTCTCTCCAAACCTCATGGGAAAACCTGATTAGGCATCTATTTAGTTACAGCGACACTCTGTCATGTTGAGTACTTATTCAAAATTGTTTTGTTCTGGCTCATGGAATGATGGCACACTTACATATTCTACTGTGCAACTAACCATGTTCAAGTCTGTTGGTCTATTAACTGGGTTTCTATTATTCTTATAAAGAAATTGACTTGCAGGTATCTTGCTATTGTGTGGCCTGACATCCCATATTTCTCGGTCTACAAGGTTAGTGACTGGTCAATCGTTGATTCTGGAAGTGCAAGACTTCTGGCTTGGGATACTTGTCGTGACAGATTTGCTATACTAGAATCTGCTTTGCCACCTAGAATGCCCATCATTCCCAAGGGGAGTTCATCAAGAAAAGCCAAGGAGGCTGCTGCAGCTGCTGCCCAAGCTGCAGCAGCTGCTACTGCAGCTTCTGCTAATGTACAAGTGCGGATTTTGCTGGAAGATGGAACATCCAACATATTAATGAGGTCTATTGGTAGCAGAAGTGAGCCGGTATCTGATCTCTTTTTACTCTTGATAATAATGTATTAATTATGGGATCTAGGCAAAGTCATGTTTTCATCTCATTGTTTCATTGACATTGCTGATACTCCTAAAACCAGTAGATTTTACTATTTGTGATTTATTTTCTGAATTTTTTGCTGTCCTACTGAGGCAGTTCATTTGAATTGTGGATGTTCTACTGACTAGTTTTTTAAAAATCATGCTAGGTATGGAATAAATACTACATTTTTATTTGATAAAACTTTGTGATTTAATATAGTAAATTAATTATTTGGTATTTAAGTAAATGTTGATATTTATGAAAATGGAATTTGACATTAATAAACTGAAAGAATAAATTGTCTGATTATGCATGTTATCAATTAAAACTGTAAATTCTTTGTTGAATTGTGACTTTCTTATGTTAGAACAAGCTCTCTTTATGTTTAATACACATTAAGTTAGTCTCTTTTAACTAAACAAACTGTTTTTCTGAAAAAATATATTTTTGTGGCCTTAATTCGTTTTGTTATAGTTGGTCAAATAATTATTTATGCATATGAAAGTTTTGTGTGTCACAGTTTGCAATTGGTCATTCAACTGAATTGAAACGTTGGCTTCGAAGTATATACTACTATATTTGTGTAGTGTTGCTGGGACCCCTAGTGTTGAAAGGCGACAGAATAAATTTGTAAAATTAACATAACAGCAAAAGCATAAGGTCTTTCTGCTTTCTGTGACACATCCATAACTGAACTGAACTTGAACGCAATAAATCAAGGCTGGGAAGTGGGAAACCCCGGGGCTAGTTTCTTACTTTAAAATCCTTAAGGTAAATATATGCTGCTAAATAAAAGCTTCTGTAACTGTGTGTTTGATTGCATTCACTTTAGAGACAGATTCCTGTTTGTAAATATTTTTTATCTCCAGTGTTTCTTCAACTATTTCAACCAAAGTTTTTCCAATGATATTTTCTCATGCTATGTTTTGCTTTGCAATGTACTTTCTAAGGTTGTTTTCTCCTAGATATGCTTATACTTATTCAGTCTGAAACCACTGCTGTACTTGTAGATAATTGGTCTACATGGTGGGGCTCTTCTTGGTGTAGCTTATCGTACTTCTCGTCGGATTAGCCCTGGTGCAGCAACTGCTATCTCAACGATTCAGTCTATGCCCCTATCAGGTTTTGGAAATGCTGGCTCCTTTGCTACCTATGATGATGGATTCTCTTCTCAGAAATCTGCTGAGGCTGCACCTCAAAACTTTCAACTTTTCAGGTGAGGAAAAAGGTCTGTTTTATGTCACCGATGCACTATCAGTAGCTTAATTGCATAAAATTTTTCTCTGATTTGCTGGATCTAGTTTAGGAAGTTGATGCAAAATTTTGGTGTTAACTATATAAATTAGGTTTTGGTTTAAACTGTGTAAATTAGTTTTTGGTCTAAATTGGCTTTGTCTCAAGTGGTTGATCCAGATTTTTTTTTTTTTGGTTATTTTCTTGAAAATAGGATAAGTAGGCGTTTATGTGACAATGCATAAGAGTGATAGGCCAGATATAGGAGGGAAAAGTTTCAAGGTTAGAGCTAAACTTATGTGCAAATAGTGCAGAATGGTTGTTATGATCCGGAGGGTTGATCATCGGAACAAGTAACTGGGAAATCTCTGTGCAACTCAAATTGGAGTTTTGTGTGACAGATTGACTTCCTTCAACCCATCTTGTTGAAGAATGTTTACCTTATCTTCTCATTTCTAATGTTATTCTTTGCCATGTGGCCATTCATCTACTGTAGCATTCTCATCTCTGCTAAACACAGTTGCATTTCCTTCACTTCCCCAACATTAAATATCATAGAGTATAGAAGGTTGGATAGCTTTATAGTATTTTCTCAACTTGAATGTCATTCTCTTCCTTTGTTTTCCCTCTTTTTGTCTTGCTAGTTGTACTTTACTTACAGTCTTTCTGCTATTTTATTCATTTAAAGGTGTCATGACCTGGGCATTTTTCTACCACTAAGTTTCTCTTCGGTCACATGATTGAACTAACTAATGGTGACATTTCCCTCAATTGTCATGTGAGCAAACTGTCACATGACTTTGGCTATCCTTAGTATAATTCTCTGTGGGCTTGGACACTGACTATGTTTCTATGATAAATCTGAATTTGAAATCGCATGGTTCAAACTAAAGATTGACTAGAAAGAGAAGTGAACAAGGCAACCAAACTGGATTTAAAGTATTAGTGGACTGAAATCTTATTTTTATGTCATGTCTTGTTCTGGGATCTGTGTTGCAACAAATCAGAATTGATTCCTTATATCTTTTCTGGGCACTCAAGGTTCACTAAATCTAGTATGACTCTCTTTACTAGCAATTGTGGCAGTTGTCTTTTGTGGAAGCTGTAGTGCTTCTCTGTCTTATCATCCATCTTTATCCTTGTTTTTCACATTGTTCTGTGTGGTCTGATGGGTTGGCATATCTATTGCATTTTATGTCAACCTGATTTGTACATGCAGTTGGGAAACTTTTCAACCTGTGGGTGATCTTCTTCCTCAGCCTGAATGGACTGCATGGGATCAGACTGTTGAGTACTGTGCATTTGCTTACCAGCACTATATTATCCTATCTTCTTTGCGGCCCCAGTATAGATACCTTGGAGATGTTGCCATTCCCTATGCTACAGGAGGTGTTTGGCAGCGCAGACAGCTGTTTGTAGCAACACCAACCACCATAGAGTAAGTTATATCCAAATTACATGGTTTGCTTAATCTGCAGTTGCTTGAATGTCTCTGATTACACTTATAATTCTTAAACAATTTCTGGTCGTAAAATTATATGGATTGCTGTCAGCGGCTAAGGCTGAATCCAAGGGCTATTGGGAATATCAAGATAAAATACCTCGCTATTTGGGGTTAGGTGCATGGTTTTGGAACATTATGTTCAGGAGGTTCTAGTATTTGGAAATCCTCTTCCATTACGTCAAACCATGCGCCTTGACCACCTTTGCTCATTTCTCAAGTAATGCCATGTACTAGCAACAGGTTATGGTAGAGAAATTTTGGGACAGGGGTTCTTTCAGCACCTTGTCTATAGGGATAGTTTACTAGTAACTCCCTTAACTTCCCAGATGCTAGCTTATTGAAGGCCCAAGCAGGGAAACTTGCGTTTACGTTTTCTCTTAAAGTAATTTTGACTCTTTATATTTGCACATAAAAAATATGATTATTGTGGGAAAAATATGTGGTTGGCTTTTTTGGGTTCAGCTGCCCTGAGGAAATATATAAAGTGAAAGCACATGCTCATTACCTGCATGATTCAGTGTGTATATGATCCCTCAAGTAGTCAGGTATGTCCAATGTGAGCATCATTATGGAATATGCCATCTTCATTGTTAGGTTTTTGTTATTGCACATTCCTTTCACCATGATCTCTTTGACATGAATTTCTTTGGTGCTTAAGCCCCTTGAGACTAATCCTCTTGGCTCTGCCATGGTGGCATCTCACTTTCAACCTTTTTATTTTCTTTCTTATCTTTCTTTTACGCTTTTTGAGATCCCTCATTCTTTGCTACTATATTCATTTACTAAATAAGTTCTTATAAATTTCACTTACCCCCATGTGTATGGTTTTTCCGTAAAAAAAGTATGGTTTTCATTTATTTAGAGAGTGTGCGATTGTCTAGACAGTCCTGTGGTAAGTCCTAAATAAGGAACTATTTTCTGTTTAATGTATTTAAGTATTATTCATTCAAGTTCAAGTTTAATATATCAGTATTGTTAGGGATATGCATGAGGAAGTGGTGTATAGCATTTGAACTCATAGAAGTTTCTAGAAGGATATTTATTTTGTCAAAGATCTATGTAGTCTTGCTTTAGCTTTAGATGAAATTAGCTGGAACATTCTGGATGAAGTTCCTTGGTCCATCTGAATTGTGAACGATATTTTCATATGGAAGAAATTATGGTCTCAATGAGTAGAAAACCGTACAGCAGGAAAAAAATAGAATATAATTTTTTTTATTTTGAACAGATTTAAGACTGAACATGTGGTGTGTAATTTGTTGAAACTGATATTGGGTTAATCATGAGGACTAGAATTCTGGCTAGAGCTTTTTTTAATTTTTAGGCTCTATTGTCCATTGGGAAATAAAAGTTGAGCAAGATATTAAACTAAAAATTGATTACTTAAAATTTTACTCATATGCTGAATATTTCAGGTGTGTGTTTGTGGATGCTGGGGTTACTGCAATGGATCTAGAAACCAAAAATATGAAAGAAGAAATGAAAATAAAAGAGGCACAAGCAAGGGCAATTGCAGAGCATGGAGAGTTAGCGCTCATCACTGTTGAGACCCCTCAGATAGCTGCACGGGAAAGAGCAACTTTGAGGCCTCCCATGCTACAGGTTCTAATATGTTCGTTGAATGCCTCATTTTCTTTGATCATTCTTTTGGTTCTATCTTAATTGTTCTCCTGGAAAGACATTCCATGCTTGTTTTCCTTGCATCTTTTCATAGCTTAATGGCACAAATCAAGTGAATTGCAATTGAAGTTAAAATTATCTGAAAGTTGATCTTTGTTACCAAGTTATTAATATTCTTGTTCTTTCCCAAAACATATTTTTGTAATGCATTATGAATGAAAAGAGAGAAAATATTGAATCAAACATAGGGAAGAAGGGAAGAAAAGCAGAGATAGTTTTGACAGATTTGGGATAGTGGAAATAAGGTGGGGAACTACTGGGCTTATAATTCGTAAGATTTTCATGTACTTTTAACATCTGTCTTTCGTAATTCTTCCTATTCAAATTATTTCAAGATGTTCAGCCTTTTCATTTAATGGTCAGTTCAATTGTTTGGACTAATAAATTCCCAAGGATCTAGCCTTTGATTTGAGGAGAACTGATCTAATAACTGTTAGGTTTGTACTTTCGATCAGTACTTCAACATTATCAGTTGCTGAGTGGGGTCTTTGTCTACAGTATATCGTAGATATCATCTTTTGGATAGACTGTAACTATCAACAATTGTCAATATCCAATATCACTTGCATGCATGTAGTGCAGATATTTTCTTTTCATGCTATGATGTCCTTTCTGCAGGTAGTTCGATTAGCTTCATTTCAGCATGCTCCTTCTGTTCCACCTTTCTTGTCAATGCCAAGACAATCAAAAGTTGATGGAGATGAAACAACACTTAGAGAGTTTGAAGAGAAAAAGGTTAATGAGGTAGCTGTTGGAGGTGGAGGGGTCTCAGTGGCTGTCACTCGTTTTCCAACTGAACAAAAGCGACCAGTAGGACCTCTGGTTGTGGTTGGTGTAAGAGATGGAGTCCTTTGGCTTATTGACAGGTAAGTAACATGCCTGTTCTTTCACAGTTCTTTCACATAATTGAGACTTATTTCCTATACACGTGTATGTTCTAAAGCTCTATTGCCTCAAGAACACAATCCACCATACTAATCTTCTTGAACTTGTATTAGTCAACTTTCATTGACATGCTGATGTTGGAGATCCCCAAACAAATAATAAGATCCTGTTTTGAATGAATAGATTTAGCCAAACTTTCAGTTCCTTTGTCATGTGGGAATGTGAGAGAGTTTCATTTCATTTCCTTGATTTAAAATCCATCAGTACAGAAACAAAATAAAATTCTTTACAACTTATTTTGAACTTTCTTCTAAGAGACAGGTTTTATTGAAATGAATTCTTAGACATAAATCCATATGATGGACATTAATTTAGTCAAATGATTTTCATTTTAATCACTTTTCTTTCTCTGTTATCATAGTCAGATCCCTTCCCTTAAAATTCCAGCCCTTCTCTTCATGGCATTCTGTAATCTCATGACCAGTGAAATAAGTGTTCTCATGGGATAATTTATGCGCCCCTGGATTTGGAGTGCTAAATGCTGGATTACACAGGATATGGTAAAAGTTATGTCATCCCTTCAAACTGTCTCCTGCAGCATAGATGGCCTTCATGTCTGCCAACAAAATCAGCTAAAAGTAGGACAACATAATCAGGTGTTGTAATGTACCATGGTGGTGAGGGTTGCCGATTTGCACACAGCTTTGTACATTTTAAGGCATGATTTCACCAAATCAACTCAAGGCTGAGTGAGCAGTGGCTATGCAGGTCATAAGCAAACAATTGGCTTCTCAAAATTTATAACAGAATCAGCTGAACATTTTTGTGTTTGGACTACTGGACTCTCTCTCTCCTGCATTATCTCAATTGTAGGGCTTGTTGATATGGGGAAGTTGGGTTGTTAATTGAGCAGCCAAACACTAGGCCATTTAGATGAATGTGCAGCTAGCTACCAGAGATCATGAGTGAGAGTAGAATTCAATGGGCTTCTTTTTTTTTTTTTTTGTGTACTTGTTTCATGTTAGATTCTTATTCTTTCAGTTTATTTCCCATTACTGTTATCCTTTTTGGCATTTATTTTACTTATTAAAAAAATCTTCATCCGTTTGCAGTTTGATTTTATTTTGGAAAACAAGTGTCAATGTAGATATTCATGCTATGAATTGGCTTGTAGGTACATGTGTGCACATGCTTTATCCCTTAGTCATCCAGGTGTTCGATGTCGATGTCTTGCTGCTTATGGGGATGCTGTTAGTGCTGTGAAATGGTACCTTTTCCTCTTACCATTTATTACAGAGGAAGAGAATATGCTGTCTATAGTTCAATCAATTTGGTTGGACCTTGATATAAGACTAGTTTGGAGGATGATACTTTCTTTATACTTATTTGTATTTTCTCATTCAGGGCAAGTAGGCTTGGCAGGGAACATCACGATGACTTAGCACAGTTTATGCTTGGGATGGGGAACGGCACAGAGGCTCTTCACTTACCTGGCATCTCAAAGAGGTAGGTTCCTGTCTCCCTCCCATATCTCTCTCTCTCTTCCCTTGCACACTTCTCCTCCTTGTTCTGGTCTAGTGTCTGTTACACAAATCTGGAATACAATCGGATAACAAGCTGGTAGTTTTAGTTATTGACTGGTACTTATATTGACCTTTTATGCACATTTATGGCTTCAACAACGACATAGTTTTGGATGAGCATTGGTGTCTGATTTTCATATGGTGGACGGGCTTCTCAAGTAAATCCGAAGACTCACTGGTTCTCCTTAAAACATAACTGTTTGAGTTTTGGTAATTGACCATAGAAATGTGAAATGAATAGAAAAATATTTTTGGCCAGGTGAAGAAATTGGAAGGATTGTGGAGAGGGAGAGAGCAAGTGAACCTTTGAGAAATTCGTAGTGAGGGATGATGGAGGGATGTGTTCTGATGTTTTAATATGTGTTGTGAGGCTTCTGATGGCATTTTGTTCACGTGGTATAATATGTCAAAAAAGAGTTCAACCAAGTTGTAGTCTAGTGGGTTAAATGTCTGATTCAATGTACTCAGGAGCTAAATGTGTATTAGGCCATTTTGAAACCAATATAATTCAACGGAGTTGAAGCAACTCTTTCTTGTTGAACTTTTTTTCCTTTCCACTTAAAAAGAGTAAAATTTGAAACACTTGTATGGTCTTGAATGCTTCCGTTGAAATCAAAAACTGATGAAAAATGAGTAAAATTTGATGTTGCTGCTGCAATGGCCATCAGGTGGTTCCTGTGTTCTATGGCAAGGAGTAAACAGTGTCTGCCAATCTGAATGTTGTTTCTTTGTCACACTATATGAAGGGTTTGTAACACTTCTCCCTATAATTGTTACGTTTCTATAGGTTAGAGTTTGATCTAGCCCTGAAAAGTAATGATATGAAATCATCCTGCCCATGTTAAATAGGGTTGTACATTTCTATATGCATGCTTAACAGTGATAAAAATTAATTGTTTGAGTATATTAGACTTTTTCTGATCTCTCTTTTCCTGTCCTTCTCTGTCTCTACTGTACTGTCTAGCTCACATAACAATATATATGCTTGGGATGGGTCATCGTGAGTTAGGTAGGTCGGATTGGTAAAAAAGACTATCTAATTGTGATCTCACTTTATTCGATTCTTGTGAAATCTCTGCTTGTCACCATGGGATGCAAGATTTAATTTATCTTCGAATCTGAATGTTTTTTATGTCTATAATAGTTACTATTCCCCAAAAAAAGTAATGAAAGAATCAATATTCATTGATGTTAGATATTGTTTTGTTTCTCTTTTGGTTAGTAGAAAATATATAATTAATCAAAATTTGAATAATTAAATCTTTAGCATATATTTCTGTTTATTTTTTATTTAATTTTTATTTTCAAAATTGCTTGTGCACTTGGTTAAAATTTCACAGGACTCTCTTCCTAGAAAATACAGTGCTAAAAACTAGTAACTGTTGCTTTACTAACTTTTTTAAATTTTTATCAAATAATTATTTATTCTATCCTATCTTATTTCTTATTGATGGAAAATGTTTTCATGTAGGCTCATTAATGAATTGATAGGACTTGAGAGATTTGTGAACTTTAATGATTCACAAAATAATGAAAGTATATAGTTGAAGAATTTTCAAAGAAATTGATTCATTTGATGATTTTTTTTTCATTTCCAACTCAATCTTCTTTCAAGAAAAAATGTTTTATTCTTTTCTACAAATTTGCGGAAAACTGGTACTTTGCATCGTTTTCGGCAATAACAACTTTATATAAATTTTCTTTATCATGAATGAGTCACTATTACCAATTTAACAAAATGGGCAAAATTGAAAAATTCTAATGGGCTACGTGCAAATCTTCACAACCAAACCATCAACCACTTCAAATCACATAATAAAGATTTAAAGCATTTTTCGGATAAAAAATCTAAAAAATTTAAAAATTACGTATTAAACGAAAATACCTCAAATCGGGAACTTCAAATAAGTTTATTCTTCCTTCCAATCTGCTAGAACAGGTCAAAAATTCCACCCATTACAATTATTAAACAAATAACCATGAAAATCGAAAAAAATAAATTACACCCGAAACGAACAAAGAAACGAACAAAAGGGAAAATCCATAAACTTACCTACAGATCGACGCGTTAGAGCACTAGATCCAACAAATCAGGCTCTGATCGACGTTAATCTGGCCCTGGGAGACTTGAGGAAGGTGCTGTGTGTGCGTGTGGAGATTTGGAGCAAAGAACAAAATGCAGAGAGAGAAGTTCTGAAACTCGCACGAAGAAAATAATTTCCAAAATTTTCAAATTTACAATTTTTAGAATTACAATTTTCAAAATTACGGGAAATAATTTTTAAAGCTCACAAACTTAATTCCAACGGCCCTAGCCGTTGGAAATCCGGCTAGTTTTCAATTTATTAATTTTTCCAACGGGAAAGCCGTTGGAAATTGTTTTTGTCTTTCTCCAACGGCCAAAGCCGTTGGAAATTCTCCAACAGTCAGCCCGTTGGAAGATAGGCCGTTGGAAAAGCCGGTTATTCTAGTAGTGTTTCTCACTTGTCTTAATCCAATAAAATTGTTTTATTTTCAAAATAATTGATAATTAATATGCCCAAGTGAGAGAATGTTGGAATTTTCTTATATGTGGCCTATATTAATTGTATGTGTTTTTTTTTTAATATGATTAAGAATTGAAATTGATCAAATAAAATATATATGGCCCATATGATAATTGATCTAAAGATGAGTTAGTAACTCCAATTATGATAAAATATTTGAGTTTATTTAAGTGTGGGCCAATAAAGTCTCTGTGGCTAATGATTGATTGGCTCATGAACTTCTATATAAATAGATAGTTAGGTTTCCTTCCCTCAATCAAGTGATGGTAAAAGTTTTCCATCTATTGGAAGAACTGTTGACTGGAATAAGAGAGAAGACCCATTCATTCATTTATCTTGTTTCCGTTACGTTCATCGATGAAACCTAAATTAAGTCAAATCTTTAGTTTGTTCCTATTTAATTTATATGATTATATGCTTTCATTTATAATCCTTGTAGGCTGAAAAAGTCAACAGAAAGATGATGCACCATGAATGATGTGTGGTATAGTGTAACACTGGCTCCATCATGAGAACAGGAAAAAATTGTGGGAACAATGAAAGAGGTGGGACTTCCCACATTTTGCATTTGATTGAAATTCTATTTTTAATGTTAATTCCGTAAAATATAATGCGATATGCTTAACATTATCAGTATTATAAACATTAGTTTGTAAATTGAATGTTAGTAGGAGCATGTCCACCATAGTAGGTGCTTTACTGTACATTGAGAACCTATGAGGTCTCAGTCGGAATTGTTCAATCTATTTGGGACAAATTAATGAGAATGAGTGGAAGAAAGAAAAAGACTAAGAAATACAAAGTCTCCCTCCTAACTATACACAGAGCTCTTGGCATGGGAAAAAAGGCCAAATGTGAAAACTTGAGTTAGTTATACCTGTTTTTCTAAAAAAAAAAACATTAAAATCCCCTTAATACGATTTAGTTGACTGTGATAGGTGTTGATGCAAGTCGTCTTTCCTCATAGGATTACAATTTTTTAAGTGATAATTTGAGACCCCTAGGTTAAATTAATTAAGTTTTATAACGACATTAGATTGTTTGACTTTTAGGTTTGTGAAACGTTTATTGCAGTTTTAGTTGTGCGGTAAACATTAAAGATATTATTTTAAGATGAAAGTATTAAATATAATTTTTACACCTTTTATATTTATTCCAATTATTTTCATTCCAATTTACCAAATGTAATTAAATAATATTGATAAATGTATTGTACTTTGGTAAAAATGAAAGATTAAAATAAAAAAATTATACCGAATCTCAATGATGTTAAAATTTATTAATCAAAATTAAAAAAAAAAATAAGAAAATAAAATAAAATCTATTTAAAAATTTTATACCATTTATTTTTTATTTTATACATGTATATGATTTAAATTAAAATAAGAAAATATATTCCCAAGTATCATACCATGCGGTATATGCAGTAAATAAAAAAAAATACACATTTTTTGGTTTTCTACATGGTAAATTGACAAAATGTAAAAATATATGTATCACATACCATATGCCTGTGTCCACAGAACTTCTAGAAACTTTAGTGGATAATCCAAATAACCTAATATTATTACAAAATTCTAATCTATAAAGCTCTCAAGTTAATTGTTACCTTGAAAAATATAATTTTTATAAACAAAAATGACTTGGAATTTGTATATTGTCGTTGGGACAAATTAATGAGAATGAGCAGAAGAAAAAAAAAAAGACCGAGAAATACAAAGTCTGTCTCCTAACTATACACAGAGCTCTTGGGAAGAAAGGCCAAATGTGAAAACTTAAGGTAATTATACTTTTTTTATTTTAAAAAAAATTGAAAAAAAAACTACAATCCCCTTAATACGATTTAATTGACTGTGGTAGTTGTTGGTGCAAGTCGTCTTTGCTCACTGGATTTCAGCTTTTGAAGTGATAACTTGAGAACCGTTGGTTAAAGTTTTATAATAACATTAGATTGTTTAATTTTTTGAAGTGTTTCACACAGTTTTAATTGTGCGGTAAACATTAAAAGTAATATTTTAAGATGAAAAATTTAAATATAATTTTTTTCACATACATTTCCAAATTTATTCTAATTATTTTTATCAAAATTTACCAAATACAAATAAAATATGTTGAGAAATGGAGTCTAATTTTATAAATATGAAAGATAAAATAAAATAAAATAATTATAATAGTTTCCAAATCTCAATTATGATTTGAAAATTTATTAAATGAATTTTATTCTAAAAAAAGAAGAAAATAATATAATGTCTATGCTAAAAATATGTATATTTATATTTATATTTTAATATGTATGTGGTACATTGATGTATACGATTTGAAATGAAATAAGAAGAGATTTTTTTTCCCTTAAGCCATATAACGTACTATGCGACATACGCGGTAAATTAATGGAAAAACAACTTACTATATATACATATAGTTTGTATAAACAAAGATGTCCGGTGCTACTCTTTTTCGATCCAAGCTGATGAACAAAAAACATAATAATATTACAAATTCCTTAATCTATAAAGCTGTTAAGTTAATTATTACCTTGAAAATTCTAATTTGTATAAAAAAAATGACCTGGAATTTGAATTTTTGCCTCTCGCTGCCAGCTTATTCATAGACGAACTTAGACCATCTCGTCATCTAAACAGTCGAATTAGTCCACATGTAGCTGGCACCTAGCCTTTTTAGCCAGTAACAAATCAATGACAATTAGTATTCATATTAAATTATTTGTCAATAAGCTTCATGCATGTTATTGCATATGGATTGTTGCGCGTTATCGGCAGTTATAATGTTTGTGTTCGTATGGGAACTAAATTCATATTATAATAGATTACTCATCATATTAATTTTTTATTTATTATAAATAATAATAATAATAATTCAGTTCAAAAGAAAGAGTGATATTGGTGATCGAAGATGCTTAAAAGACATACAGTGTGATTTAGCCGGTGGGTAATCAAGTTGCAAAGAATTAGGTGGTATGGAATAATGTGTCCTTGCCAAAGCATAGGCTCATTTTGTGGTTGCTCGTGTCCAGCGGCTTTAATACTGAAGACAAGTTATAATAGTAGGCCACCCAAACCTTAAATCGTTGTTATTTATGTTATGAAGATAAGGAAATTTCTAACCATTTATTCTTCCAATGTTAGTATTCTTGTTGAGTATAGGCTATTATTCTAAGATGGTTACAGATCAGGAGGGGCCCATTGAGATGAAGGGAGGAGTTGAATGGTTTGCTAGAAGGATGAAGTGCGAGTTGACCGTGAGCAAAGTTTGTCGTGCCTCCTTTGTAGCTATTGTCTATCACATTTTGATGAAAAGGAATAGTAGATGTTTTTGAGAGACCAGTAACACTATTGAGCAGCTGCGATACCAGATTCAGTTTAAGGTTTGTACTCGTGTGAGCTATCTTGACTTCAAGAGATCTAGGTGGCATAGTTCAATGATTTAGTCTTGAGTTAGACGCCTTTTACTTTTACCTTAGAACGCCAAGAAACTCTTTGTATATATTCATTCATTAATGATATTTACCAATCCCCAAAAAAGATATATATGACGTAGCATATTCTAAATGTAATAATGGTTGCAAAAAAAATTATAGAATTATTTTTATTTGTGATTGTAGGGTACTTATAAAAATTTCTTCCTCGTACATTTAATATCTTACTAAAGATTTCAAACTTTCTCTTCTTGCCAATAAAATTTAAAATTAATAGCATACAATTTGTTAAGAAAAGCTCTTAATTTAAAGGACTTAATGATATTATGTAGTTAGTAAATTTTATCTTATTTTTATACTTTAGATTAAAAAAGCTAATGACTAAACTAAAAATCTTATATTAGTTGGCTCCAACAATTAAATGTATTTACTATTAACGTATTAGTATAACTTTGACTTTTTAAATAGATATAAGCTAAGTTTTTAATAAATATTTTGAGGTTGTATTGTTGACATAGAATAAAAAAAACAGACATATGGTAAGTCCATAGATGGGACATTAAACAAGAAACCTAAGACAAAATAAATTTATTTCAATAAATATGTGTAACGCCCCAATTTTATGAACCTTAATTTTGAAAAATTTCTTAAATTCTCATAATTATAAATCATTTAATTAAAAATAATTTAAGAAATATGAGGTAAAATATTTTCTTTTAATTTATTTACCAAATAATAAGAGTATTAAAGGAAGTCAAAGTAATCAAGTGATAATCTCAGGAAAACTAACATACGGATAATGTGCCAATTTAAACAAACCATATGTTCCTTTAGAAATCAAATAACACAAAGTTAAAACCTAGTCCCAGCCAGTTTTACTTTCGAGGGGCTACAACGTACCCTCACTCAGTCTGCTCCACATCCTGAACCTCATTATATGGTTCAGTGTACTCTGTCTCCTCATAGTACTCACCTAAGAAAACATGTTAGAAGGAGGGGTGAGCACAACTTGCTCAGTAAGGGGGAAGTATCAGGCCCATCACGTGGGTCCTAATATTCCCGCAACAAACAACAATGAATAATAAACTTTAAGTTATAGCAATTTAATTAAAGAACAATTTCATACAACATCATAACAACAATATTAAAGTCCTACTAGCATGCTTGAACTACTATGCATATGCATAATTCCTTTTACTGATTAAATCATATCTTATTGATCAATCATTTAATCCAATACTTAAATGCCGTTGGACGAACCTAGGGTGGTGAGTGTGTACATCACCCACTCTCGGGATAACTCTTAGGCAGTGCCACTAGGGATGCCACCAAGCCAGAGCCTATCGGGATACCTACGCCGAGGTAGAGCCTCTCGTGATACCAGCCATAAGCATGGTCCCTCGCCAACTATGGTCTGGTAGCGCACAAATCATATCTCCATACTCCATATCATTATCGGGTCATGACTAGGGACGGTCCACCACCACCCTAACATGCCTCTCGGGTTCAAATCATCCGTTTTGAACCTCTCTTCTAAATTTACGTCTCGTCAGGTCATGCAGATATGTCCGTCGCCAACCTTGCATGCCTCGTGTTTTATCTTACTCCTCAAATCTTTTACTCAATGCAAGCTTATGTATGACAAATATCAATCATATGCAACAGCCAATTGATGCATGACCGTAGCTCATTTTATTTTAGATCTTTTTAGTAGAGTGTCATTATTCTAGTGCATCCTATTTCTTTTATCTTGTTATCTTAGCTTAGTGTTACATGATGTCATGACAATCAGTGATATCTTTTTTAAGTGTATTTATGATAAATGTTCATCTCATCTCTTTTGAATTCTTTCTAAGTTGGTCATTTAGCATTTACGCTCCTAATCCTTTATCTACCGGCTTATAGTAATTTATTACGGCCCTAACATGCCACTAACGGTTGCTTTCAATCTCATCATGTTGCTAGCAAGCTTGTCAGCCCTAAACATGGTACTATCGGTGTTTGTCTTACCGGCCCTAAACATGATACTAACGGGTTTATTCAAGCGGTCCTAACATAAGTCTAATTTAATTCTTGTTACAAACGGTCCTAGTATGATACTAGCGCCAAACATACATCATATATCACATCATTACAACCATACAACCAACCAACCAAAATTACATCTCATTGGAAAAGAACTAAAATAAAATAAAATAAAATTTCTAGAAGAACTAATTAATTACCCTACCCATGTTTCCCACACATTTAAAGATTTTATTTAACCCAATTGTTTACTTAAAATTTATTATTCGGGTTGATACTTATTTTAGGCCTAAGAGGGCCCACGAGAACTAACTCACTCTTTCCCCTTACCTAGTTTGGAATAATATGGCAAAAGGGGATGATTTCCTAGGACGATCCTACAAAATGTTAGTAAGATAGAAAATTAGAAAATATGCTAAAATTTAGAAATTTTCCTAAATGGTACTTGGAAGGTTTATGTTCTTGGCATCTAGGCTAAAATTTTACTTAGTGAGCAAAAAGGGTCTCGGGGTGTCTCCGGTGGCCTCGTGCCTATTCAGGATAATGTCAGGAGCCTTCTTGATATTGATCCTAAAAATTACAGTGGCCACACACTAAGTTATATGCTCATTTAATGGCTGCAAAAACTGATCTTGGAAGGAAAAAAATTTTTTATTTCGGTTAGCGATGTATTTTCAGGATCTCTGCGCTCCGGGAGTCCAAAGAAGTGCCAAACCTTCAAGTAAGGATTTTCTAACCTTTTGCAACAAGATGGACAACAAGGAAAAGAGACTTATTAGTGTTGTAAAATTTGAAATTGGCAGCCGAAAAAATTTTAAAAAGGCTACGGTGGCTTACCGGGGCTTAGAGCCCCGATTATACCAGAAACAAGTGCAAACACCTAAAACTTGGATTAACAATGATCTACCAACAAATTACAGCAAAAATATAAGGCCTGTAGGTGTTGGAAAAAAAATTAAAAGAGTAATACCAAAAAATTTTGGCTTACACGAATCAAATCGGTCGATACTCGTAGGATCACTTTTGGTGTCCAAATGTGGTCTCCCTTCAACTTAATGAACCTAAGAATAATAGGGAATTAAATAAAATAAAAAAATTGCTTGGATGACTGAAAAATAAAGCCCAAGGGCTGGATGATGGTTCGACAAAGAATGTGATCGAGATGACAACAATACACAATGGTGTGATGATGATTCTTCTAGTGCGATGACTTCTCTTTTCCAAAGAGCAAAACCAGAAATATTGGATCGGTTAAATGGCTATCTAGACTGAGTAAGAGAATGAATGAGAGAAAAATAGCCAAAACTATTAGAAAATAATGCGTATGGCAAGACTTGGATTAATGGTCATGGCGTTGGCCTTGTGTGTTGGGGCTTGGCGGCTGGAGAAAAAGATGAAGCCAAAAGAATGAACATGCCTAGGTTTTGTTTTTCTAGAGAAAGTTTCGGATCCTGACTTAGGTACAATTACGGGGAGAAGGCAAGAAATAAAAAAAAATAAGGTTAATGGGATAATGGCAATATTAGTCAAATAAGAAAAAGGTAAGTAGATTAAATAGGTTTAATTTGAAAAAAAAAAAAGAAAAAGAAAAAATATATATATTCTAGTCAGTCATGTGGCAGGAAGTTATATTTTTATATTAAGATAGAGATTAGGGTTAAATAAGAAATTATCTCATACAACAAAAGTACAAACTCAGTTTATACCCTACACACCCGTAGGCTAAATTTTTTAAAACCTAAGTAAATAAATTCAGAATTGAGTGAGGCTAATTTCTTTTGACTTACTTTTATGAGAAGAATCCAATGGTGCTCCCAGATTTTCCATTCGATGCTCGGTTGGAATGACAAAAATGCCCTTACCCTAAAGAAAATGACTTTGAGCTTCTGGCTTGGAATTTGACTTAATGACCACTAAAGAAATTATTTAAGGATCAAGATTTTTAATTTTACACCGATTTTCTAAATTGATAGGTAAAATTACTAAAATACCCTTGAGAGTAAAATGGTAATTTTTGCATTTAGGGTAATGTGGTAATTTTATTTCCCTTAATTTCTAAGGTTATTACAATATGACACAAATATGAGTCATGATGTCAAAGTATAAACTTGGTAAGTAAAAATTGAATTATTCCAAAGAAATGTAACTATAATTAACTATACATTACTAAAAAAGCTTGATTACATATCTATTAATTTTTAATAAAAAATACACATCCATCAAGGTCTCAAATCTACACTTACCATTTATTTTATAGCCAAGTCAATGTGATTGTTACAAATATCGAGGTCAAGTCTTATATAGCTTTTTTATCTTTGGGTAATTAATGCATACGCATGACTTAAATATTATACTCACATCACTAAGGTTTAAAAATCTAGTCTTACCTATTATTCTTATGATATAATTAGTCAACCATATGAAATAGACTTTTTCAAATAGAATAATTTTTAATACCTAAAAGGAAAACTGATAACTTTATAATTTAAGGTCTAGTCACCCCATATCTTTACACTTTTTATTATATATTTGTGTGTTTGTGTGTGTGTATGTGTGTGTTAAGTTGTACTTTTGGGTTCTAATAAAAATATTTAAAATTTAAAAATTAAATAAATGGATAAACATATTTTTAAGTATGTTTAATAGTCAAATAAATCAAAGACATATTCGTTACAAAATTTTAAATTTATTGGCATTTTTCAGTTTTTTGTTACAAAAAGACTTATAGAAAACACAAGAAACAATCACCAATTTTTTTCTATTTTTTATTTTTCAAATACTATTCTTACTTTCCTAATATAAAGAATTTGTAAATGGTACAAATGTGTTTAAATTTTAAATATTAGAAAATAATAAAATTTTGATTAATAAAAAAAAAATAAAAATATTAACTAAGTAAACTGAATATAAAAATACAACTTTTTAAAAACTTATAAATACTCAAAATATGTTTCATATTTAAATAATTTTGTGTATCAATGTCAAATATGAAAGTATAGGGATTCAATATTACAAAAATGAAAAAATAACAAAGTTTCAACAAAATTATATTTTGGATGAAAATGAATAAAATTTTAATCCAACATTATAGCACATGTTGTGTATTTCTTTTGTTATACCAAAATTTATTGCATGTCCTTTTAAGATTTCTCTAGCTTCTTCCATTTTCATATAATTCTTTATATGGTCAAACCTGTAGTCAAGGCCTAAAAATATGTAATTTAGTTATAGATTTTAAAAAAAAACCTTCGAAATTTTCTCCTTAATATAGTAAATGTAAGACAAAATAAAAACTTGCAATCACAAAATTATTGACTTTATCTTTTAACAACTTCAAAACTACTTCAATGCTATGAGACTCTACTATGAAATATAATATTCAAATAAAAATTACTTCTATTTTTTTATACAGCTTGTAAGTCTTTCTTAGCTCTAAAAAATTTAAAAAGAAATAATATTTTAATATTATTTAGTATAGAATAAGAGATAGTTGCTAAGAATAAAAATTGTTTTACAATATTAAAAGGGATGACCATGTGGAAAAAATAACTATTATAATTTTTTCAATATTTTAAAACATTGGAAAATGTAAAAAAAATTGCTACAAAATTATAATATAAGTAACTAATTCTAATAGTGAAGAATTTTTTTTTCCTAAATTTTTACCAATGGCCTTTGCTACAATGATTATTTTTTTATTTTTTATAATAGGTGTTTGAGTCATACCTGAATTATAGTACTCCCTTCGTCCTGAAAAATTTTCAACCATTTCGTTTCAGACGCAAACCAAGAAAAATATACTGTTTCCCCCAATTTTCCAACATTGCCCTATGTTTGATCTCGTCCTGCCGGTCCTTATCCTCCATCCTCCATAGTTAATCTCGTTATCCGTCATCGATCGTCATGACCTCGATTGCCGATTGCCGATTGCCGATTGCCTCCGTCATTGTTCCGTTGCCGATCTCATCAATTGCCTCCTCGATTGTGGCTTCCATCTTCGTCTCCCATCTCTGGCTTCTATCTACGCCTTCAGCTTCCATCTCCATTTTCAACTTCCGTCTCCAGCTTCCGTCTACACCTTCTGTAACGACCCAAGTCTAGAACCGGTCAACGGAACATCTGCCTACACCACATGGGCTATCCTTTGGAAAAGGATAAGCACTAGGTGCTTATGTTCTGAAACTAGAGCCTATATATCCACATAAGGCTTCCTTATCTTGAAACCATCCATTTGTAACATAATTTTGAAAGATATCTGATACCATCCATTTGTAAGATAGTCTCATCATCCATTTGTAACCCCATATCCCACATGGGTGAATTGTGGGAAGTCTTATGTGGATATATAGGTTTTAGCTCTAGAACATAAGCACTTAGCGTTTATCTTTTTCATAAAGGATAGCCCATGTGGTGTATGCAGGTGTTCCATTGACCAATTCTGGACTTAGGTCATCATAGATGGTATCATCCATAATCATCCATGTCGGATATGAGGGTGTATTTTGGAACACAGTTTTGGCATCCATTTGTCATATCTCATAATCATAGTGTCCAATAATAGCCAATAAAATTCAGATGGATTTAAGCATGACAACTGGTGAAAAAGTCTTATCATAGTCAATACCATGAATTTTCTTGAAACCTTTTACAACCAATCGTCCTTTAAAGGTAATCACATTACCATCCATGTCAGTTTTCTTCTTGAAAATTCATTTGCACCCTATAGGTTTTACCCCTTCAGGTGGATCAACCAAAGTCCATACTTGGTTTTCATACATGGATTCCATCTCAGACTTCATGGCCTTTAGCCAATTCTTAAAGTCAGGGCCCAACATAGCTTGTTGGTAGGTTGTGGACTTATCTTGATCCATATCTCTAGAGCTCATGTCAAATCCTAACAGACCTAAGTGGGCTCTGTGCTACAAGAATAGACTCTTGAATCACAACATCTTGTCGTGTCTGTTCAGGTTCTGTTTCATGTTTAATGTCCCCTTGTTACTCTTGAATTTCTTCAAGTTCTACTTTCCTCTTACTGGTTCCTTTTCATAAAGGATAGCCTATATGGTGTGGCCAAGTGTTTTGTTGACTGGTTCTGGACTTAGGTCATTATAGGTGGTATTAGAGCCAGGTTTGGTTCAAAGTATATGGTAGAGTTTGTTGGTATGGGATGGGAGAACCTCATTGTACTAAGAGTCCATTCCTAAGTACCTAACACTTATCCTTTTCTAAAGGATAGCCCATGTGGTGTGGGCAGGTGTTCCGTTGACCGAATCTGGACTTGGGTCATTATAGATGGTATCAGAGCCGACCCGGGACCACGATGGTGTGGTATGGTGGGTGTGCACGTGCTTCGTCTACCGGGACTGATCCTGGATTTGAGAGGCTACTTAGCTAGGGGCTAAGTAGTCCGATTAGAGAGGTTACTTGGTCCGGGGTACCAAGTAATCCGACTGACCCTAACGAGGACATTGGGTGCATAAGACGGGGAGTTTGTAACACCCCCATATCTTACATGGGTGAATTATGGGAAGTCTTATGTGGATATAAAAGCTCAAATTCCAGAACATAAGCACTTAGCGTTTATCCTTTTCATAAAGGATAGCCCATGTGGTGTGGGCAGGTATTTCGTTGACCGGTTTTGGACTTAGGCCGTTATACCTTCAGCCTCCAACTCTATTTTTAGCTTCCGTGTCCATCTTCCGTCTGCATCTTCGGTCGTCATCTTTGTCACTATCATTTGTGATGATCTCACCAATGGGAAGGATCTGAGGCTAGCGAGCAGTGTAACGGTTACCTCAATTAAAGATCCTTCCTCTGATTCACCTCAATCAGAGATCATTCCTTCAATTCACTTTGATCGGAGATCCTTCCTCCAGTGTGTTGCCTACGTCGCCTCCAACATTAGTTTCGCTTACGGCCATGGATCAGACAATAAAATGGATTTGAGATCATTCCGATAGTGGCTCAACTGAGATCATAGAAGTAGAGAAGTTAAGAGTGTAACCAAGTCGCTGGATGAGATTTGCAGCAAGGGCAGACGAACAAAATAGAGAGCATTAATAGGGATGTAATGGTAAAGTTGCATGTTAAAATTTACTAAAAAAGGAAATGTTGCAAAAAAATTGGGACAACCCAAAATGGAAAATGTTGCAAAGAAAGTGGGACGGAAGGAGTATTTCTTTAAGATGGACAAGATATGTAAACTTTCATATAGTATATATTCATCCAACTTGGAAAATGAACTTAATTAAAAACCTTTATATTCAAAGACATGTTTTTATAGTAGAACAAACTTAGGACACACTTGTTAAGTTGAAATTTTAAGTTATATAAAATAATAATTATATTTGAGATAATTATTTGGCAGTAATATAGAACTAAAGGTAGTATGTTTGATGAAGAAAAAAAAAAAAAGAAACCTTAGTGGCAATCTAAGAGTTTTAGCAATTAAGGGAAAGATTAACTCAAAAGGAAAAAGTATATAATACATGATTATGTAATATAGAGTCAAGTGCAGGCAAGTTTAAATAAAAAATAAAATTAAGTGGCAACTAAAGGTCTCTTTTAGTGTTTTATTGCTACTATAACTCTAATTAGATAGATAATGAAAAAATTAGATTTCATTAAACAACAAAATAACTTGTAGTGTAAAGGTAAAAATTTGAACGTGCACTTCCATACTTTATATGTGTGTATGTGTGTGTGTTTTTTTTATTTCATAAAAAGTACGAAGGTACACAAAAATTGAATAACTTTTTTGTCCTCTAGTTATAAAGCAGTTTACTATTTTAATGAGACCTAGATATGTGATTATATATATTTAATTAGAGTTTTAATACCATTATAATATCCTAGAGAAAAAAATCGCATGGCCCAAGGATTTCTCTTTCGCTTTGTCACTTCTCCTGATTTTGCTCGCCTGATTGATTTTAATTTAGCCACTAATGGCTAAAGTATTCAAAACACCTCCAATTTTTAATCCCTTATCATTTGAAGCCTCTTATTTTAATCTTGTGCGCTTTGTAATGTGAGAGTGTTGGAAAGTTTTTCACACTATCCAACAAGCCAACCATTCCCCATTGGAAAATCCTCGCATGGCAGCATATCAACTTAATTTTTGAACAATATGATTTGCGCTCTAAAAGGAAAAAATAAAGAAAAAAAAAACCCATAAATTATTTTATCTGTTATGGCAAAAATTTGTGAGTTGTTACTAAAGTTAAAATTTTGCAACAAACATGCATCTACGTTTACAGTAATGTAAAAAATATCATCAAACATAAGATTTTATCAGTTTATTTATTTTTTAACTAATTAAAACAAATGTTTTTATTAGAACTTAAAATTGCAACTTGTAGCAACGTGTTTTTTGAGGATTCGCCACCAATCGATTTATACATAGGTTAATTGGACACCTAAAAATAGTCTACGAGAGTTCAAGGTGTTCGAGAGTATGGTTACGCTAAAACAACTTTATTCTAGCGTCCAAAATTGGTACCTTAGTTTGATTTTAATTTGTTTTGCTTGCTTTAAATAATTTCAATTAATATCCAAACCATGGATTCTAATCGAACCACCCGGATATGAACTTTTAAACTTTGCTATTTTATTTTTATTTGATTTTATGAAATTTTAATATTTCCAAACCATAGATCCTATTGGACCACCCGGATATGGATATTAAACTTAATATATTTTTATTAAAAATTTTAGATAATTGTTCATCCAAACCATGGATCCTATCGAATCAATCAGATATAGATCTTGTAATTTACTACTGCCCTAAATTCATCCAAGAATTTTCATTATAACCCACACAGAATTGAATTTCTTAAATATGATCTTCTAGATGCATTACGTAAACATGAATTTTAAACTTATGCTAACTATGAAAAATTAAAATCAATAAATAAGTAAAATCTGACCTAACCTAAACATGCAATTTTATGTTAATTACCAAACTAATTCATGTTCAAAAATAATAAAATGAGCAATCAGAAAAAGAAACCAAACAAGGAACAAAAACAATGCTGTCAGTGATTGATTTGTTAAACAGAAAACAATTGGATACTCAATTAAATGAAATAGAGAGAAGAGAGGACTCCTTGACAAGGGACGGCGGTCGATATGGAGGAAGGAAGCGACGTCGGGGAAAACGTCAGGGGGCGACAGACGATGAAAGGAGGGCCAAAGGCAGCTGCGCGAGCCGTCGATTGACGCGTTGACGGTGGCTGGAGCGATTGCAAAGGCAGGGGGAGCAGCAGTGATGGACTGGATGTGTTGGCTGAAGCGGCGAAGGAGAGGACGGAGGCATCGGGCAGCAGAAGCGCACACCAGGGGAGACGGCGGCTCAGAAGGAAGGTTAAGGTATTGGAGAGCTGAGAGCAAAAAATCAGGGGCTTAAGGTTGCTGTTTTCCTTATTTCGAGACTAGAGCTTAGGGTTACGATTTTTCTCCCCCCTTTTAATGTCAATAGTGACCCATATTTATACTGGGGAGTGTTAGGTGAGATTAGCTAAGTTTTCCAAGTTTAAAACTGATCCAAAATTCAATTTGAGGAGATTAGAATATAATCTAGTAAAGTATCATTTTAAATCCAATAAAACTCTCAAGCTGCTGATCTTGTCCTAAATTCTGTGCGAATTTCAATTTAACGCAAAACTTCTCTAATATGTTAATTAAGCCCAAAACTTCCAGGATTTATCCAATTAGCCTAAATCTTCACAACTTTGACAGATTTGCCTCAAACTCTCCAATTTTGCCTAGAACCTTCTAAAATCCCTCGGTTTTCACCCAAACTTTTCCTTTGTCCCTAAATTGACCCTACAAGACCTTTAGGGCTCCAGATTAGTACCTAAACCAAATTAAATCCTATTTCTACCCTAGATGACCACTTTAAATTTTTAAAGATTTGTAGACCAAAATAACAATGTAACCTAAATGTGACTAGATCAACTAACTATGCAAAACCCTAAAATGACAAAAATGACCCAAACTCCTAATAAATGACCAAATAGTCCCTAAAAATGAAAATGTCCATAAACTAATTTTCCTAACCTAAAACTTAAGAAAAAGTCAATGCCCAGACAAAATTGGGGTTCAACAGCTGCCCCAATTTACATGCCTCATAGAATATAACGCATGCAAAGCCATTACCAAATTTTGTCCGGCCTTAGCTAGACGTTGAGAGCCTTCTCACTGCCAAAACCTTGAGGAGAAAAACCTTCTTCTCCTCCCCTTTAAGGTTAAGGAACCTTCCCCATTACCTCTATGATAGAAACCTTCCTATCATTTTGGAATCTAAGGAGCAAAACTGTTTCCTCCTTGATTACCAGGCCTAAGAACTTTCCTAGCCTTTTGCAATAAGAACCTTCCGATTACTTCCAAACCTAAGAGGAAAACTGTTTCCTCTTTTCTTGAGGGATTAAGAAATCTTCCTCGCCCTTGTTTCTATAGAATCCTTGCTATAAAAATGAGAAACTTTTCTCTCATTTTTAACTTTGGTAGAGAACTCTCTCTCACCATGGTCTAAGAGGTAGAGAACCTTCTCTTTACCACCTCTTGTCGCCTTAAAAGTAGAGAACACTGTCTCTTTACAACCTCTAAATTTCTTTGAGGTAGAACACCATGACTCTTTACCATCTCCAAATTCCTTTGATGTAGAGCACTCTAGCTCTTTACCACCTCTAAATTCTTTTGAGGTAGAGAACTTTGTTTCTTTACAACCTCTAAATTTCCTTGAGGTAGAGCACTCTGACTCTTTATCACCTCTGAAAACCCTTGAGGTAGAGAACCCTACCTCTTTACCACCTCTCATAACCCTTTGAGGTAGAGCACCCTAACTCTTTACCACATCTAAATTTCTTTGAAGCCTTAGTTTTGCCTTGTTGTGAGAGTAAGGAACTCTCCTTGTTATCTCAAGTAAAAATTTCTAAGAAATCATACAAACTTAGAATAATTCCATCAAAAGTGTGAATTTGCAAAATGAGTGAATTCAGAATTTGAAATTCCATGACATGAGCGAATTTCAAGAAAGCCAAAGATTCCATGAAATGAGTTAATCTTAAGAGAACTGAAGATTCCACAAAATGAGTAAATCTTCAAAGTGAAAAGCTAGTCGAATGAGAAACCTTGAGAGTTGAAAATGTCTTTAGATATCTTAAAAATACCTTGAAAATGTCCTAAAATGAGCTTTGAGAACAACTGTCCAAACAAGATGAAAATTGCTTTGAAAAATGGTATGACAACTTATGGATGTCTACCTCTCAAATATGCCCCCCATCATCAAAATAAACCATGATTTCTTTGATGGTGAGAACTTACCTAGATTTCGATCTTTAAAAAGTTAGTTTAACCTTGGAGTGGGTGTGATGATGTAGAAAAACCTTTCTTATTTAAAACCTCAGTTTGACTTAAATTACGAGGAAGAGAATTACATTTTTTTTTGGAACCTTGGCTTTGACTTTTCTTTGCATGTGATGAGGTAGAAAAACCTTTCCCATTTAAAACCTCGGTTTGACCCAAGTGATGAGGAAGAGAATTGTCTTCTCTTTGGAACCTCGGTTGAACTTTTCTTTAAATGTGACGAGGTAGAGAAACCCTTCTTATTTAGAACCTCGGTTTGGCCTAAGTTACGAGAAAGAGAATTATCTTCTCTTTGGAACCTCGGTTTAACTCAAATGTCATTTAATCTCAATTTTTGTGAACTTACCTGGACCGTAAAACTTCCTTCACTCAGATGATATCAAGAAATTATAGCCTCTAACTCTTGGTAGATGTAAAGTGATTGAAACACTCTCTCTTTTTTCCTTGTGTAAAATGTCTCCCTCTTGATGTGCTCAGACTGAATTCCTCCTTAGCTATCTGCACCAAGCTTTATTGAAACCTGCTTGTGATAAAAACATGGTGGAAATGATGTGATGTTGCTCATGAATCTTTGCATTCTTAGAATGACTTTGATGAAAGCCATGATGCATGAGTAAATTCTATGCTTCCTTCAATAGTACCTCTTGTGATTCTTTTCCTTGAGTTATTTTGAACTCCTCCTTACCTTACCATGGATTTCATACCATCTGAAGGCTCAACTTTCAATGCTTCTTTGTTCCCTTCCTTCCCCTATGGCCGTGTCCGCACTTATTCACCGTATGATTGCTCTTCCTTGAACTCAACTTCTGATCCATAAAACTTGTCCCCTTGTCTTTGATGGTAATACTTTCCTTGTGCTCCGTAGAGACTAGTTTTGCCCCTTGAATTTGGTGTCAATGTGGATGAAGGTATCATCTCCCTTTGATTTATAAGGATCATGCATTTCTAGACCTTCATGATGACATTTTATTATGAATTTATCTTGCAAGAACAACACTTTCTTAAGGAAAGTCTCAAGCTATCTCCTCACTTTTAAGTCCACACACATTGATGAATAATGGTTTGGTCTTAAAGAAAAACTTTCATCAATTTGCAAAGCTTGACAAAATAGCTTACGGTCTTTGTTCTTTATTAAAATGCCTTGTTATTCTTCCCCATTCCAACTCAAAGACATAAAATGTACAAGGCAAAAAGGTATAAACATGTTTCACGATGATAGCTTTTTAAATGAATGAGATCGATAGGCAAATGTTAGATTGAGGAAACTTAAAATTGAATGGTGTGAAAGAAGGGATTTTTTAATGCCACTCGTGAGCATATCTGATTGCCATGAAAAACTCAATAATGACAACCTCAAACTTACCACCTTTTCCAGAAAGTTAGACCTCATCTATTGCCCCCCGACTTTTATAATCTGTACATATGCTTGCTTTGAAGGTTGCTTTTATATTCTAAACTGCCTTTGCAAGTTTTCAGTCTAGAATCCATAGCTCACTTTTCCTTTTCTTTTTCTTTCTTTTCTTTTTCTTCCTTTGCTTTAACTTTTATCTAGGTTGTGTTGGAGACTAACAACTTAGCGAGCCCTTATTTTTTTCTTTGTTCCTACTTTTTTATTTTGTGAGCTATGATTGTGACGTGCTTGATATCCCTCTTAAAGTGAGAGGACTCAAGTGGCCTTACTTGCTCGTGCTTGCTTTCAGTCTTTTTTCTTTTGAATTTCCCTTGTTGCCTTTTGATGGAAGAGATGAACTTCTTTCCTTTTGGAATTTGTGTTGTGGAGAACTGAGAACCTTTCCTTGTGTTGAGTATTAATGAGAATTGGGATGCCACCAAAGCCATTTAATATGAGGGATACCTTCTCCAGAGGCTAACCAAAGACTTCTTGTAAGGATGTTGATAACCACTGCAAACTTTCTTTTGCTTTTGTATGATGAGAGTTGAGGTACGACATTTAAGATCCTTCTTACTAGATTTGGTAGCACTTTCAAGATCGCTACCATCAAATCTCCCTTAACTTTCATTTCTATCCACGAGTAGCATTATCACATTTGTGCTTGTTTATGAAATAAAGTATGATGGCAAGAAGGGTAAAATGGATGGTATAATGGTGAAATGACAGTGAAATTTGGATTTCCATCGAAAGATGGTAAAATGCACATTTTATATCTTCTTATTGAAAAAGAAAAGAATAACAGGTGTCCATTTGACAAAGACTACACCTTAGATTCTAGACTAAATCTAGGAGATTTTTACTATTAAATTACTTTGACGAGCTCTCAAAGATACAAGTTTGCTACAAGGATTCCCTGTCATTCAAAAGTGTGTGCGAACTACCAGGTTGGATCTAACTTGGTGCGCTTCCAAAAATCAGTGTAATCCCAATTGAAAATCTTCACTTTCAATCACCAATCACATCAAGATCTAGCAATTTGGAATTGATCAACTGTTGAACCTTGAGTTTCAGGGCCACACAATTTTCAGTTGAATGCCCAATTGAGCCTATATGGTAGTCACATTTGGCATTTGGATCATACCAACTTGGAAGAAGAGGCTGCTTGATCTTTGCTGCCATTGGAATGACTAACAGCAAGTTTGACTCTATGAGCTTAGAGAGTAGCTTAGTGTAGCTTGTGGAAATTGAATCAACTTGAGTAGCTTTCTTCGCATGAGTGGTATATGGTACTGATGAGGAAGCCTTGAAGACTACCACCTCAATAAGACATCCTTTCACCTGTAATGTGAGTGGTGTGGGACCATAGGACTTGGAGATGATATTTTGGACAGCTCCGCTTCTTTCATTGCAAGATCCCCTAGTTGAAGAATCGACCAGCTTTCCTGTTTTGATTCCAAATTCGATTCTTTCTCCAGGTAATACCATATCTGAAAAGCTAATCGGAGTGTTCCCAACTAGTTTTTCATAAAATGGTCCATTCAGTGTTTGGATAAACAGGGTGATTAGTTCCCTTTCTATCATAGGTGGTTGAACTTGTGCGGCTAAGTCTCTCCACCTTTGTGCGTACTCCTTAAAGGTTTATTATTTCCTCTTCTCCATATTCTGAAGGGTTTGACGATTAGGAACCAAATCCATGACATGCTTATAATTACTGATGAAAGCTCGAGCAAGATCATTCCATGTCCTAATGTTCTTCGGGCCTTGGCTAAGGTACCATTACAATACAGACTTTGCCAAACTCTCTTGAAAAAGAGCCACCCATACCTTTTCATCCTTAGTGAGGGGTTGTAGCTTTCTTAGGAAAAGTGTTATATAAGTGACAGGGCAAATTGTCCCATCATATTTCACAAACTCTGGTACCTTGAAGTTTGAGGGAATCACAACGTCTGGCACCAAGCAAAGATCGTCCACTGACAGGGATCCAAATAAAGTGTCACCTTCAACGGCCCGAACTCTCTTATCTATGGTCTCGAGTTTCTGAGTATTCTCTTTTTCTTTAAGTAGCAACTTCTTTTCTTTAAAAATTGAATTGTGCCTTAAATGAATGTCATCAGGTGGGCTTGAGTTTTGAAATAGCTTATCTTGAACTGAGACCCGTTGTTGAGTGAATCCAGAAGGGTAGATTGTATCTTGTGGGTCTCTAATGGGGGTTCGCATCATCTTCCCCTTAATTAGCTCCATTAGATGCTTCATTTGTACAGCCATGCCCTCTATCTTTGACTCGAGGTCAGTGAGACGTCCTTCCATTTGCTTTGCCATTAGTCTTGTTCGAAGCCGAGTTGGATATCGGTGTTGAGGGTCAATGTTTACCTTTTTTAAAGTGAGATTCATTTTATTAGACTTTACATGTATGTGATTGATGTAGTGCATGCATGCAATGAGTGAGCTTGATTGTCCACTATCGTGGAACTTCAATACTTCTTATTGTCATCAGAAAGACAAAAGTTAGTATAGTTTAATGCATGGTTTTGATTCATGAAGAAAAATTGCACTTGAAAAATCAAAAGCACAACAAAAGAAAAGCAAGGTTAGTAACAGGTTAAATAGCATATTTCTTAAACATAAAGTAATTAAAAACTCATGAGCTAATATGAGAAAAGAAGTTAGAGCCATAAATATAAGACACAAAGAAAGCAAAAATGTAAGGCAACAAAATGGCATACCAATGACATGCTTATGGCATTGGTAAATGGTAGGAATTTTATGGCCAGTTCTATGGTTAAGTGGGATATTCTATATGCATAGGGTGGCTTGTCAAAAAAGCTGATGGTGGCTCCCAAATCCCATCACTAAATCATAGTGATAGCCTAATTCCTTACCCACAAGGGTTTATGTAAGGAGAGGATTAGTTCGGGTTGTAGCTTTTCATGGGCCCTTGTAGAGACTGCCGTCTCAGAAGGCAAATACACTACTTTGCTACTTGAAACCGGTGAAGGCTTGGAGACCATGGTCTCACAAGGACAACAACACCAATTCCGCTTTGAAAGAATGAGTTTAGGAAGCTTGGGTGTAGAGCTTCATGTCATTACAACAAGCAAGTACAGTACATGAGTCCACACAAAGACAAGCAAAGCAAAATAAAACAAATCGAACTTTTAGACTTGACTCATGAGATGTCCCTAGTGGAGTCGCCAAGCTGTAGCAACTTGTTTTTTTGGAAGTCGCCACCAATCGGTTTGCACCTAGGTCGATTGGACACCTAAGAATGGTCTATGAAAGTTCAAGGGGTTTGGGAGTACAGTTACGCTAAAACAAATTTATTCTAGCACCCAAAATTGGTACCTTAGTTGATTTTAATTTGTTTTGCTTGCTTTAAATAATTTCAATTAATATCCAAACCATGAATTCTAACCGAACCACCCAAATATGGACTTTTAAACTTTGCTATTTGATTTTTATTTGGCTTTATGAAATTTTGATATTTCCAAACCATAGATCTTATTGGACCACTCGAATATAGATATTAAACTTAATATATTTTTATTGAAAATTTTAGATAATTGTTTATCCAAACCATGGATCCTATCGAATCAGCCGAATATGGATCTTATAATTTACTACCGTCCTAAATTCATCCTAAAATTTTCATTAAAACCCACACATAATTGAATTTCTTAAATATGATCTTTTAGATGCATTACGTAAACATGAATTTTAAACTTATGCTAACTATGAAAAATTAAAATCAATAAATAAGTAAAATCTAGCCTAACCTAAACATGCAATTTTATATTAATTACCAAACTAATTCATGTCCAAAATAATAAAATGAGCAATCAGAAAAAGAAACCAAACAAGGAACAAAAACAATGCTGTCAGTGATTGATTTGTTAAACGAAAAACAATTGGATACTCAATTAAATGAAACAAAGAGAAGAGGGGCTAGACGAGTGTTGTACCAAAACAGAAGCTTGGCTGGGTCAGATTCGGGTCGGGTATGGGTTAGAAAAAAAATGGGTATATTCTTGATTCGGTGTTCCTTCGTCGATGAACAAGAAATTGGCGGCTTGGGCTTTGATGGTGACGGCTCAGGCGGCGATGGATGTGGCGACTCCTTGACAAGCGGATGGTGGTCGCTGTGGAGCAAAGGAGCGACTTTAGGGAAAATGTCAGGGGCGACAAATGATGGAAGGAGGGCCGAAGGTGGCTACGTGAGCCATCGGTTGACGCGTCAATGGTGGCTGGAGCGATTGCAAAGGCGGGGGGAGCAGCAGTGATGGACTGGAAGTCGTGGCTGAAGTGGCGAAGGAGAGGATGGAGGCATCGACAGCAAAAGCGTACACCAGGGGAGGCGGTGGCTCAGAAGGATGGTCAGGGTACTAGAGAGTTTAGAGCGAAAAATCAAGGGCTTAAGGATGCTGTTTCCCTCTTTCGAGACTAGAGCTTAGGGTTACGATTTTTCTCCCCCCTTTTCATGTCAACAATGACCCATATTTATACTAGGGAGTGTTAGGCGAGATTAGCTAGGTTTTCCAAGTTTAAAACTGATCCAAAATTCAATTTGAGGAGATTAGGATATAATCTGGTAAAGTATCAGTTTAAATCCAATAAAACTCTCAAGTTGCTGATCTTGCCTCAAATTCTTTGCGAATTTCAATTTAACCCAAGACTTCTCTAATCTGTCAATTAAGCCCAAAACTTCCAGGATTTATCTAATTAGCCCAAACTTCACAACTTTGACAGATTTGCCTCAAACTCTCCAATTTTGCCTAGAATCTTCTAAAATCCCTCGATTTTTACCCAAACTTTTCCTTTGTCCCTAAATTGACCCTACAAGACCTTTAGGACTCCAGATTAGTATCTAAACCAAATTAAATCCTATTTCTACCCTAAATGACCATTTTAAATTTCTAAAGATTTGTAGACCAAAATAACAATGTAACCTAAATGTGACCAGATCAACTAACTATGCAAAACCCTAAAATGACAAAAATGACCCAAACTCCTAACAAATGACCAAATAGTCCCTAAAAATGAAAAAGCCCCATAAACTAATTTTCCTAACCTAAAACTTAACCAAAAGTCAATGCCTTGACAAAATTGGGTTTTAACACAACTTAATACCAAAAATAAAAAAAGTAAAGATACATAAATTGACTTGACCATTGCTCTTAAGTTATAAGAATTAATGCAACACCCTCATATCCCACACGGGTGAATTGTGAAAACCCTTAAGTGGATATATAGGCTCTAGTTCTAGAACATAAGCACCTAACACTTATCCTTTTCACAAAGGATAGCCCATGTGATATGGGCAGGTGTTCTATTGATTGGTTTCGAACTTCGATCGTTACAGATGATATCAAAGCCAATAGAGGACCATGATGGTGTGGCATAGTGGGTATGCACATGCATCGTCTACCAGGACTGATCCTAGATTTGAGAGGCTACTTAGTCCAATTAAAGAGGTTATTTGGTCTAAGGAACCAAGTCTCAGACCAAGTAATCTGACTGACTCCAACAAGGATGTTTGATATAGAAGGGAGAGTTTGAAACATCCTCATATCCCATAATAATGGCCCAAGTTTAGAACTAGTCAACGAAATAGGTGCCCACACTACATAAGCTATATCCTTTTGGTACAGAAGGGGGAGTTTGTAACACCCTCATATTCCACAATAATGGCCCAAGTCCAGAACCAGTCAATGAAATACCTGCCCACACTACATAAGCTATATCCTTTATGAAAAAGAATAAGTGCTATGTGCTTATATTCTGGAATTGGATCCTATATATCCGCATAAGGCTTCCCACAATTCAGCCATATGGGATATGGGAGTGTTACAAACTCCCCCCTCATATACCCAACATCCTCATTGGGTTCAATCGGATTACTTGGTTCCTCGGATCAAGTAACATTTCTAATCAGACTATTTAGCCCCTAGCCAAGTAACCTCTCAAATCTAGGATCAGCCATGGTAGATAATGTAAGTGTACACTGACTATGTCACACCATCATGGTCCTAGGTCGGCTCTAATATCATTTGTAATGGCTCAAGTCTAGAACCAGTTAACGAAGCATTTACCCACACCATATGTTCTGGAACTGGAACCTATATATCCACATAAAGTTTTCCATAATTCACCCATGTGGGATATGGGGGTGTTACAAACTCGCCCTTTATATACCTAATGTTTTCATTGGGGTCAGTCAGATTACTTAGTTTCCCAAACCAAGTAACCTCTCTAATCGGAGATATGGGGGTGTTTTAAACTCCTCCCTTATTACCCAACGTCCTTGTTGGGATCAGTTGGATTACTTGATTCCTCAAACCAAGGAATCTCTCTAATCAGACTACTTAGCACTTAGCTAAGTAGCATCTCAAATTCAGGATCAGTCTCGGTAGACGATGCATGTACACATCCACTATGTCACACCATCATGGTCCCAGGTTGGCTTTGATACCATTTGTAATGACCCAAGGCCAAAACTGATCAACGAAACACCTGCCACACCACATGTGTTATCCTTTGAAAAAGGATAAGCACTAGGTGCTTATGTTCTGGAACTAAAGACTATATATCGACATAAGGCTTACCACAATTCACCCATGTAGGATATGAGAGTGTTACAATTAAGTGTGAAACTTTTAATGCCACATAAACTTTAGCATGGTAAAATTCATGCTAAAGTATGACTTTTGCTTAATCCCCACTAAGTATGAGAAAGCTTATTATGTAATAAAATTCATGCAAAAGTTTCGCATAAAATTCTGTAAGTGTTGCAAAACAAAAAAATAATTTTAGGTATAAAAAGTATATATTAAAGAATAATTTTAGATATAAAAAGTACAAAGTTGTTCAAATATTAAAAAAAAATTTTGCCCTTCACTTATTGTATCAACGTGATTTTTTAAGAGTCGACACCAATCGGTTTCACATAGGTCAATTGGATACCTGTTATGGTCTGTGAGAGATTCTAAGATCATGAGTCGGTTATGCTAAAATAACCTCATTAAAGTGCCTACAAATTGGTTCCATGGGGTTTGGTTATATCTTTTCTTAACTCTTTATTTCTTGACCCAATTTTTGATTGAGAGTGAATTTTATGAATTTTATTTAATTTAATTCCAAACCGTGAATTATATCAGACCAACCGGATATGGAATCTTAGATGTCCTTAAAATCTCGGGATTTTATCAACTTTACCAAGAATTTGAAAAGGACACCTTGTTCAAAGCCGTGAATCTTATCACACCAATCGGATTCAAATGAATAATCCATCTCGGGATTTTATCAAATCACCAAGAACAGATCTTTGAAAAATAAATGTTAAGTATTTTATAACTATGTTAATTTAGTTTCTTTCTAATTAAACAACTAATTATTTTTTTTATTATCACCTTTTTTTTAAGACACATTATGAGATCTAAATAAAGAAAACAAAATCACATGATTCTAAAGTTAAAAGAAAATAAAAATAACTAAAGTGATTTAAGAAAATAAAATAAGATAAAATAAAACAAACACTCTAGCTTATGTTCCTATGTGGATTTAATGGCTAAATTTAATGGATGGCCAGAAAAACAAATAAGAAAAGAAGCAAAGAAAAACAAATAATAAAAATTTGCTTTTAGTGACTCATCTACAAAATAAAAAGAAAGTTAGTGACTTAGATAGATGAAATAGAAAGAATTAAGGGCTAAACGAGGGTTATACCAAAAGAAAAGAAGTTGATTGGGCCGGATAGATCCGCGTCGGTTTGGAAGCGGGGAAGGTACGCCTACGAGAGGCGGCGGCGGGGTGCGAGACGAGGCGGCGAGGGTTGGAGGCAGCGAAGGCGTGGGAGCTGCGGACGGTGTACGGGCGGCTGTGCGGCTGGCGGTGCCTGGAGCGACGAGCAAAGAAGGAGGAGCTTGCGGTGGCGCCAGAATGGAGAAGAAGCAGCAACGGGCCGGCGGTACGGCATGGAGGGTGATGGCGGGGCAGGTTGGAGAGGGACGACGGGCTGAGAGATCGCCGGTGATGACTAGTTCGGCCTCCAGAGGTGTCGGCCAACAAATGGAGGCAGAGGAGGGAAGGACCAGGGGTGGCGGCGGCCTGAGGAAGAGGTTAGGGTTTTTCTTTGCAGGAGCTGCAAGAAACCGAGGACTTGAGGCTGTAGTTTACCTTTTCCTCGTTTTTTATGTCAATAGTAACCCATATTTATACTAGGGAGTCTTAGGCGAGATTAGCTAGGTTACAGATTTGCCCCCAAACATTTCAATTTTATCTAGGACTTTCTAAGAAACCTTGGCTTCTACCTAAAATTTTCCCTTTTGCTTAAATTGACCCTGCAAAACCTTTAGGACTCCAGATTAGTATATAACCTAAATTAACTCCTATTTTGACCATAAATGACTATTCTAGATTCCTAAAAACTCATAATACGAACAATAATGTAACCTAAAACTGACTATACCAACAAACTCTAAAATGACAAAAATGACTCAAAGGTCCTAACAACTCACCAAATTGGCCTTAAAAATTAAAATGCCCCATAAACTAATTTTTCTAAACTAGAACTAAACAAAAGTTAGTACCCGGACAAAATTAGGTGTCAACAGTTATAAAGTAATTTACTATTTTAATGAGGCCTAGATACGTCGTTATATATATATTTAATTAGAGTTTTAATACCATTATAATATCCTATAGAAAAAAAATCACATCGCACAAGGATTTCTCTTTCACTCTCTCACCTCTTTTTATTTTGCTTGCCTAATTGGCCATTAATGGCTAAAGTATTCAAAACACCTCCACTTTTTATTCCCTTATCATTTAACGCCTCTTATTTTAATCCTGTGCACTTCCTAATGTGAGAGTGTTAGAAAGTTTGTCCCACTATCCAACAAGGCAACATATTCCCCGTTGGAAAATCCTTACATGGCAGTATATCAACTTGATTTTGGAACAATATGATTTGCACTCTAAATGGCAAAAAAAATAAAGAAAAAACCCATAAATTTTTTTATCTATTATGGCAAAAATTTATGAGTTGTCACTAAAGTTAAAATTTGCAACAAACATGCGTCTATGTTTATATTATTGTAAAAAAAAGTCATCAAACATAAGATTTTGTCAATTTATTTATTTATTAACTTATTAAAACAAATGTTTTTATTAGAACTTAAAAGAGTAACTTACTAGCAGAAATAAAAAATGTAAAGATATATAAATTGACATGACCATTTTACTCTTAAGTTATAAGTACTAAGTATGACGCATTTAATGCCACATAAACTTTAGCATGTGAAATTCAGGAGGGAGAAAGTTTAGCGTGCTAAAGTATGACTTTAGCATGTGAAAATTTGACAAGGTAAAATTCATGCTAAAGTATGGCTTTTGCTTATTCCCCACTAAGTATGAGAAAACTTATTATGTGGTAAAATTCATGCTAAAGTTTCACATAAAAATCTATAAGTGTTGCATATTAAAAAATAATTTTAGGTATAAAAAGTATATATTAAAAATTTATATAACTGAATACTTTGTAATAGTTCACCTATAGTTTTTCCTTTATCCTAAAATTATAAGTTCTTTTACTCTTTTAATGATAAATAAATTTTATATTCTCTATTTAATTAGAGTTGTGTTAGTATTAGGGCTCTAAAAGGAGGGGAAGAAAATAATCTACTTACAAAGATATAAAAATATAATCACCTATTTAATTGGTTATTTAATAGTTTTAAAATACTAGAAATACAATAATAGAGAAAAAAAATGCAAAGTCGAATGCGTTTAGCCTTTAGTTTTTGTGAAATTTGCTATTTTGACCACAAAACTAACTTTGACCACTAAACTTAGTTAATTTTAATAAATATGACCCAAGTTTATTCTACTATAAAACATATATGAATATAAAATTTGTGTCAATTAAGTTTTCTTTTCCCAACTCAGAAGAATATATATTTTGAAAGCTTAGGTATTTGGTCCACATTAGGGCAATCATATAATTCACATATGACTCAAGCATACATTATGAAAAAAAAAGAAGAATTATTTCTGTAGCAAAGGTCAATGTGAAAAATTTTAGAAAAAAAAGTCTTAGCTCCTAGAATTAGTTATATGCTAATAAAGAGGAATTTTAGCAACAACTCCTCTTTTATATTTTTCCAATATTTTAAAACATTGAAAAATTATAATAATTATTTTTCCCACATGATCATCACTTTGCATGTTGGAATAAAATTTTTTATTTTCAGCAACTAACTCTTTTTCTATACTAAATAATATTAATGTATTTTTATTTTTATTATTTTTTTAGAGCTAGTCAAATCTTGTGAGTTGTATCAAAGTAGCACTATGCATGTATTGTTTTAGGTTTTAATTTTTTGAAAAATAATTACTTAACCACAAATTTAGTTAAATTTGAAAAATATGCCCTAAATTTTTTTATAAATACTTTTGAACGTTAGTTTTGGCTCAATTGACTTTCTCTTTCCTTTGCTTGTATTATAAAAAGTACAAACATGCACAAATGTTAAATGACTTTTTTATTGTTCTATTATAAGATATTTGGTTTTTTTAATGAAGCTCAATTTTGCTACTTTCTACTTAATTATAGTTATATTTCAACTAGAAAACTTTTAAAAAAACCCCTTAAGTTTGCACTAAATTTAATTTTTTACTGCAAACTTATCCACCCTTCATTCTATATTACAAAATTACATATTATAAGCAATTGATTTTTACGTTAATCTAAAGAAACCCTTAAGTTGCCATTAAATTTTATTTTCTATTACAAACTTACCCGCCTTTGATTCATTTTTAGTTATATGCAATTTTTTTTATTTGCGTTAATCCTACCTAAAACTCTTAAATTGCCTTTAAATTTTTTTCACCACCAACATGTTGCTCTTGATTCTATATTACTATCAAATAATGTCTTAAGTAAATACTTTATAAAAATTAACATTTCAACTTAGTGCTTCAAAAACTTTCATAGTCAAACCTTTTATTTGAATAAAAGACTTAAATATATGGTAAAAATAATGCTAACATTTGTACAAATAAATAATTTGTAAAACCTAAAATTTTTGTCAATTAATGTTTTTTTTTTCAACTTGGATGAACATATGCTTTGAAAGCTTAGGTATTTGGTCCATGTTAGAGCAATCATATAACTCACATATGACTCGAGTACATATTATGAAAAAAAAAAAATTCTTAGCTCCTAGAGTTAGTTTTTTATATTATAATAAAGAGGAATTTTAGCAGCAACTCTTTTTTTACATTTTTCAATATTTTAAAACATTGGAAAATTATAAGAATTATTTTCCCACATGGTCATCTTTTTAATGTTGGAACACAAATTTTTATTCTAAGCAAATAACTCGTTTGCTATACTAAATAATATTAAATTATTATTATTATTATTATTATTATTATTATTATTATTATTATTATTATTTAGAGCCAATTAAATATTATGAGTTGTACCAAAGTGGTGTTATGCATGAATTCTTCTTAGGCTTTAATTTTTGGAAAATCATTATTTAACCACCAAATTTAGTTAAATTTAACAAATATGCCATATATTTTTTATACATGGCAAACTTAAGGAAAAAACTTGTGACAGAAAGAGTACAATAATAGTAATACCTAAAACTTACAACCTTTCATTGGTAGTTAACTACACATTAAAAAAAATAATAACAATATATTAAAGTTTATAAAAAGAAAAATAAAATTTTTAACAAGAGTCTTTTTACACTAGGAGGCCTCATAGGAATTTAAACTCTCAACTTCAACTTTCCAATTAAGTCTCATACTATCAAGTGGAATTAGAGCTATATGGTTGACTTGGCCCACTTACTAGTGAGTTATAGGAATGCGTGAATGCTTTAACTTGAAGTTTTGCTGTTGAAATTATACTTCTAAAAAAAAAAGATGATTGTTCGAAGTTCATTAATTCAAATTAATTTATTTTTATTTGTTTTTGGGATTTTTCATCCTAAACTAATATCATTTGAAAACTGATTATATGTAGATGTATAATAATTTATAGAATAACATTTTTATAGTAATTTTATGAATTTAAAAAGTATGAATATGTTTTAATATTGGAAGGCCTTTTTATATTTAAATTTTATTTTATTTCCCTGTTTTAATGATACCCAAATTTTTCATTTCTTATTTATTAGATTTTAAAAAACTAAAATTATGGAAAGGAAGAAAAAAGCAAAAAATATAACAAAGTGATGGCAAGCTCTTAGGCTTTATATCAGGAAAATAAGATTAGTACTTGGAAAGGAAAAATAGAAAAAAGAATTTTTTTATTGTCTTTTATGTTTTCTATAAGTTTTTTATGGCAAAAAACTAAAATATGCCACTAAATTTAAAATTTCATAATAAACATATGTTTGATTTATATAACAACTAAGCACGCCTAAAAAGATAATGTTTATCAATTTATTTAAATTTTAAATTTGAAATATTTTTTCCAGAATTTAAAAATGCAACTTAATATCTATATATATCTATATTCATATCTATATGTAATAAAAAGTGTGAAGATATATAAAATGGCTAAACCTAAAATTTTAAGTTATTTGTTTTCCTTTTATGTACTCAAATTTTATTCTACTTTAGTGGATTTATTTTTCTATGGTTGACTAATTATATTATAAGAATAATGGATAAAACTAGGTTTCCAAACTTCAATGATGTGAGTATAATATTTAAATCAATGGGTAGACATTAATTACCCAAAAAGACTAAAAAAAAACTGAAATGACCCAAGTCTAAAACTGGTCAACAGAACACCTACCTACACCACATGGGCTATCCTTTGTGAAAAGGATAAGCGCAAGATGTTTATGCTCTAGAACTTGAGCCTATATATCTACATAAGGCTTCCTATGTAGGATATGAGTGTGTTACAAACCTCTCATCTTATATACGTAAAGTCCTTGTTGGGGTCAATTGGATTGCTTGGCTCCACGAACCAAATAACCTTTTCTAATTGGAATACTAAACCCTTGGCCAAGTAGCTTCTCAAATCCAATATCAATCTCAGTAGATGATGCATCTGCATACCCACTATACCACACCATTGTGGTCCTAGGTCGGCTTTGATACCATCAGAAATGACTCAAGTTCAGAACCGGTCCATGGAACACCTGCCCACACCACATGAGCTATCCTTTATGAATAGAATAAACACTAGGTGTTTATGCTCCGGAACTTGAGTGTATATATCCACATAAGACTTTCCACATTTTACCCATGTGAGATATGAGCGTGTTACAAAAACTATAAAAGACGTTACCTCAATCTTTGGAGTAATCACATTGAATTGGCCATAAAATAGAGAGTAAGTGTAGATATTGAAACCTTTGGGGTAAGTGTATTTTGATTAAAAGTCAAGAGTAGGGTAAGTAAGCCTTTTTTGTAATGTATAGTTACTTACAATAACATGTCCTTGAAAAAAACTCAATATTTACTTAATAAGTTTATACTTTGATATTATGACCATATTTATGTCATACTTCTTAGAAGAAATTTATTTTTACTTCAGTTCCTTATTGAATGTTCCACCTATATTATGTCTTTTTTTTTGTTTTGTATAGAACATCAAAAAATTTTATTAAAAATTTAGCTAACGTCTCTTTAAAAAGCCAAAAGTATGATAATATATTAATGGTAAATCTATTTAATTTTTTGAGCCAACTAACATAAAATCACCAGTTAAACCATTAGCTTTTTTAATTTAAAGTATATAACCTAAGATAAAATTTGCTAACTTAACTTTAAAGAAAAATTATAAATACATAATACTATTAAGATATTAAATTATGATCTTTCCTTAATAGATTGCATACCATTAATTTTAAATTGAATATTGATAAGAGGAATTTTGAAATCTTTGATTGGATATTAAAAATAACAGTAAATAACTTTATAAGTACTCTACTCTCACAAATAAAAAAAATTATCAGTTTTTTTATGACAATTAGTACCTATAGTAAATTCTACGTTATATTGTTGCTATTGTTGTTGTTGTTGTTTATATTAAACAAAAATCTAATACGGTGAGCTATCTATTATAATAGATGACATAGATAAGGAGAATTGTAAAGAAATATTATAACTAAAAGCTATGTAAGATACAGAAAATAAAACTAACAAGAAATATATCTAAACTAAAAAAGGCAAAATTATTATTGCTGCTATTTACTAACTTGATCGTTGGAATGTTTACCTTGAGAAAACATCTTGAGGCTCTGACATTGTCTTTGGTTGCAAGACCTTCAATTCACCATCTCTGAAGCTCCAAGGTTGGCCCACCAAGCTCAGACAATCCCACTTTGACTATTAAAGAGAAACCTTTAAATGCATAGCAGAAAAATTTTTATTTTTATTTTTTGGTATGTGAGTGGGAGATACTCTAAAAAATGGTAAAGAACATGTTCCAAACATATTGATAATAATCTCAAGGCCTAAATACACAGATGACTCATATATTATAATGATTTAGCCAATCACTCCTCCAAACATTCTAGGGTATGAATCGAGCCTTGAATTTTGATGACCAAGGCTTTGCCCAAATGACTTAACTTTTGTCCATTTAAAAAGAAAAAAAACCATATAACTGCCACTTAAGTTTTCCAATTTCTATCTTTTACACCCAAATATTTTATCTCATCCACTTAGGCTACTATCTTCAATCCAAGCCTCCATCACCACCAAGACTGCCACCTCTCTTGTCCAGCAACTCCTTAGCTTTAAGACCGCCACCTCCCATCTCCAGTGCCTCCCATCCTTTAGGCCAAACTTTTGAACTTGTTTTTTACTATAATAGAAAAATGAAGCAACTAATGAGGTGACTCATTATTATATGGAAAAAAATAATTAAAATTCCTTAACTAAAATAAATTATCTAGATAAAATAATACCTTGAATTTTACCAAATTGAGTATTAATTCATCCAAGAACCAAAGATTTTGTGGCTGTCAAATATTCTGTGCTATATAAATTATTTTTTCAATAGCCTTTCTTGAACGGTCAACTAATATACAAATCTTGTTCTTACAATGTAATTGTTTATGAGTTATTTCTTAAGAATTGATAATTCAATAATGCTCATAAAGGTGAAAGACTATGATAAGGTGCACCTTAATCATTAACACCTCATTCAGCGCCGATTCACACTGTTCAGTTAATAAGTTTTTTGGTGTGTTGACCGGCCAGTTGGTATAGGTCCTAGTCTTTCCTTCCTTTAATACCCCTAGACTTGGAAAGAATTACTTTTTACCTGCCATTATTGAGATGATCGCATGCCCAACCAAATCCACCCACCTACTTTTCTTGCTCAACTGGTGTTCTGATTTTTGTGCACACTCTAGTCATCAACCAAGGTACAAAAAAAAAAAAACACCAGAAGCCAGAAAGGCTTATGGAAATGTGCTTGAACAATGGAACTAAAGCTACATCTGGCATAAAAGTTGCAAAAAATCTCGTTGTATTTCTCTGGTATCAGAGAAAGAGACAACATCCCAAACCTTGGTGAAGTGCCGACAACATCGTTGAATTGCTCTTGCCAGCAAAGCTACCACCATTGCATGCTCTTTTTGTCACTGAAGTATAAGAAACCTTGGTTGGTTGCCGAGAATGCAAGAGATTTTCCACGGAAATGAAGCTATAGCTAGCGATTTTATTTTCCCTTTCATTTTTCCTTCTTAATGGTTTCAACCAGAGCTTAGTTTTGTTTCATTCGAACCAAAGTCAAAGAAGTCTAACTTGTCCTCACAGTGTAAATATTGTGAACTAAAGGGATAAACATTTCACCTTGGGTCTCACAAAAGTTGAAAAACACATTAACTCCAACCTATTAAGTTCTACTAAGCTTTTTAAGGGCTTAAATCTAGAGGAAATTAAGAAATATTGAAAATTTTTATACTCCATATTTGTGGCTTGAGAAATTTCAGCTACAGATCAAGATATTTTAGAGGTTTAAATAAGGAGATATGTTGATTCTCAGAAGATATCACTGAAATTATAGACATTGCATAACTCTAAAACTTGGTGATTAAACTGTACCTATTAGCTGATCTAAAAATTGTGAATAAAAGATACACCATCCGTCCCAATTTACTTGAAACGTATTCATTTTTTGGATATCCTAAAAGGTTAAAATGTTTCCTCTTTTGAAAAAGTTTAAACAATTAAATTATCATTTTATACAAAACCCAATAAAGACTCTTTTTTTAATCTCCACTCAACCTCTCACTGCACAAAACCCAAAAAAGAATCCTTTTTAATCATTATTTAAACTTTCACTACTTAAAAAAATAACACAAATTACATACACCTTAATCTCCGTGCCCAGAGAAACATTTCAAGTAAATTGAGACGGAGAGAGCATATTATAGCTTGAGAAATCTAGTTTCATATAAATTTCATAAGTTGCAATTGTGAATAAACTGTACCTATATAAATAAGGAGTTATGTTGATTTTCAGAAGATATCATTGAAATGATAGACATTGCATGACTCTAAAACTTGGTGATTAAACTGTACCTATTGGTTGATCTGAAAATTGTGAATAAAAGATATATTATAGCTTAAGAAATCTAGTTTCATATAAATTTTACAGGTTGCAATTTGAAGTTTCCTATGCAGAGTTATGATCATTCTCATGTAAGTATGCAATTTGAAGTAGAACCAAGGCTTTTGAAAATTAAATTAGGCTATGATGATAGTTCATACTATTTTAATTAAGTTCAAAAACCCAATTGATGAATGGTGGATGGAAGATCCAGCTTGAATAGGGTTTGCTGCAATTGCAGAAATGAGAACGTGTAATGAGGCTACATTGAGGATTAGGACTTAGGTAGTAAGATGCAAAGTTTTGGGTGCAAATGATTGAAATAAAAAACCTAGATAACTATGCTTAGTTGCAATTTAAGTCCTAAAGTTATTAGTGTGTGTGATTAATAGAGGCCTAAAATTTTAAATGGTACAATAAGATACAATTTGTTATATAATTGATGGAAAATTTTCAGGCTATCGAGTTAGGTGATTAAAGTGTCTCAGTCATACAAGTGCAGTTTTTTATTCATGCCCTCAAACTGTCTAGAGGAGCGATTGACCGAGCTACTATAGTACTTAAGTCATCTGAGCATTCATGCCTAATCTTAAATCTTAATCACTAGGATAAAATTTTGATTAGCTAGTAGGAAAGTTGATTGTCGTTCATGGATAAAGAACTATTAAAATGAGTTGAAACAACCAATTTTTAAGAGACGACCGAAAACCTGGTCACATATTATTCAGTCCTCTCGACTTTGATGAAATATAGTTTCTTTGGATGTTTTCTAAGAAAAAATTGAAGCTGAAAATTGATTCGATCATCCATCCAAAACGAAACAAAAATGTACTAGTATCTAATTTTTTAACACCAACACGTACACAAGGCCTATGAAAAGTCGAAGTTAAGGAGGTCGCCGAAGTCAAAGGAATAGTTGGCAACATCGAACGATCTAACGGCCATCAGATCAGATGGCAGCGGATAGTCGGGCGACGAGGGCTGATGCTGGTCGAGATCTTCAGTACCGTTCCCAGGAACATTCGAAAGCTCTTGCTGGGCAGAGGAGAAAAGGGAGCTGCCGTGGAGCTGAAAGGTGGAGGGAGAGCCGAAGCTGAGCATGTTAGAGGAGCAGGAGCCTATGGAAATGGAATCCGACTCTAACAGAAGTTGGGCTTGCGCGTGCCTGAGGAGGCTTGTGCAGTTATGGTGGCCATAGTATGTGCTCCGAAACTTGGCCGGGTTTTCATGGACCATCTGGATTTGTTTGGTTGCTTGGCACCCTTGATCGAACTTGTGTGTGCACCGATAGTAGCACCTGTTTAATTGGTTACCCATGAAATTAACAATTAGATTAATAATTATGAATTATTGGTCTGGCGATGGTAAATTTAATCTATTATACTATTATAAAGGGGAAGAGAAGGAGATTTCTGTAATTGTAGTAATTATTAAAATCCAATTGAATAACATCTTATATTGTCCTCCATTAAATGAGAAAATTACCCCTAAAATGAAAATATAAATCCATAAATGCCCCTTCAATGTTCTTCTTAATTTTGATTTAGATTTAACATTTGATCTAAACTTCATAAGTTTTTCTATTTTAAAATGTGCTTATAGTGCACAACGAATCAACAATACTTTTTATGGCAATTTGTTATTCTAGCAACTAAACAATATTTGTTTGAAAAAATAGAAGGTAATATTCAATACTTCCATTGCTACTAGATGTATTACTAGTATTACTTTTAATACACTTCAGATTTTTCAAAAATAATTGTTGTTCCTATTATACACACACATTTCGTGTGTGTGATAGACACACACACACATATATATATGGCATTGTCAAATTAGTTTGTTTACTATTTTAGTAAATAGATTTAAAATTATGATGCAATATTGAAGAATAAATTTTAAGAATGTTTCTGGACATGATTATTAATTGAGATTTTAATAATAAACTAAATTTTAAAATAATGATAAATATTTTAGTAAAAATATATTACCAACCAATAATTAATTGCAGTTTTTTTTGTTAAAATTAACTTTTCTCATAAAAATTTATTTTTTTTTGTTTCAAATTAAGGTGTGTTTTAGAATAAAAATTACATAGTCATTATAGGAAGGTCCCTTTTTCACTAATAGTTTAATAAATTTAATAAAATTATTCAACAAAAAAATATTTAAGGATATAAGTAATACTAAAAGCTAATACACATATGCAAAGAATAAAATAATTAACTTGAATAAGTTAAAAATTTATGTGTAAGTAAGTAATTCATTCATTTTCCATTTTCATGGATGAATAGAAGGGGGACGGAATTAAAAAAAATGATAGTAAAAAAAATGATTTTTAATGAATTCCTAAAATTATAGATAATGTGTCTTTCCATCTCACAAATATTAATATCCAAAATTATTTTAAAAGCTAGATTATTTTATAATATATTTTCCTTTATATATATTCAAACTTTTGGCTCATTTCTTTTTTCATTTTCAATTTAAATTTAGAGAAAGAAGGGGGGGAGGGATAGAGAAAACAAGATAGATGACAGAAATCTGATATTTCTACAAAGTGGCATGGTGCCAAGAGGCACAAAGATATGGTTAGTGTCTCTAGAACCCAGATCAGTGATCACATTGAATTATTCCCTTGAAATTTGACTTTGGCTTGTAACATTTTTCATGTATAAATTTTAGAGAAGAATGATTAGGTTTAGAGTTAAGAAAGTATCCTAGAATGACATATTTTTTTACTTTTCCTTCTTGTCATGATAGCTTTCCCTTCGTTTTAGAGTTCTCTTGAACTAGAAGTCTTTGCTCCTTCAAGACTTCATCTTCACAGTAGCACCAAAGAGCCTTGGGTTCACTTTCTTGGTCGTAGTTAATTCTTGGAGCTCAGATGCTTGTGCTTGGTAGCCTTTTTTTAGTGACGTGATCATCTTCAACTTTGTTTATCTAACGATGGACACCATGGCGAAGTGCTTTACAAATATGAGTCTAATATTTAAGGAAGAGCAAGCCTGCTGATTGAAATTGATGAATGAATCATGCAGGAGCGAGTCAGAGTTAATGGTGGCCATTAAGATCTTGACTAATCGAGTGGTAAGAATAGATAGGCTAAGAGAGTCATTGTGGAAAGCATAGAGGCACCAGATTAAATTCTCCATTTGGGCAGCAAGTTCCAACTCCAACATGAATTTGTTTATTATCATTATCGAAAATGGACAGGGATAGTGTGTTTCACAATAGGCCATGGTCATTTAGCAATCGATTGATCAACCTTCGTCACTATTGTTCAATAAGGCCACATTTTGGACGCATGTTGAGGATGTGTCATTCACTTGGTTCAAGAGGGAGATTGCGGAAGCTTTAAGGAGTCGAATAGGGCAAATAATATGTGTTGATTGTTAAGGCCCCAACTTGCATGTTCATGTGCTCACAGATATTACTCATCAATTACATTAAAGGTTGATGGTCAAGAATGAAGAAAGGAAACATTGGTATTATATATGACATGAACATTTCGCTGAATTCTGTTATTTGGGTGGTAAAGTTGATCACACCGAATGTGAATGCCTAGAATGTCCCGCTGGTGTTTAATGTAATATGCATTAGTATGGTGATTGGCTAAGATACATACAGTCAAGTCAAGCTTTAGGCGGGCGTGGAGCCGACCATAAGCTGGACCCGGCTGAGGCAACCTCACAAGATTCTACAGCTAGGTCAAATATGCAGAATGTTGGTTCAAGAGAGAAAAGGACTTTTACACTTTGGAATACTTTGATGCTGGTCATTCCTGTTCTTAATAAAAATGGAGTGCCTCCTGTGAAAGGGCTTTTAGTTAAGACTTTGCATGATTCTGAATCATGGAAGGGTAAAACCCTCCTAGAGAAAGTACATGGTACTAAAGATTTCATGAGGATTATTATGGCTAATTCACCAATAGAAGATGGTGCGAAGTTGGTGGAACAAGTTATAGGACTTGGGGGGCTTGAAATGTCAGGCAAGGCCGTTAATATTGAAGTGGGAGTAGGCTTACCAACAACAGAAGGTGTTATAAGAAAACATGGTATAATGAAGAGGAGAGATATTCAATGGGTGGCATAGTAGGGTGGATGGGCAACTGCTCAGCTTACGTCCCCCGCTATTATGGCAAATGATAAAAAGGTGGGTATTGTAGAGGCTTAGTTAACTCCATCTAAATAGAAATGTGGGAGAATACCAAGTGAGAGGATCGGACAACAAAAGTTCGAGTGAATGTGAGAAATCTTTTTAAGGTAGGGTTGAGCACGAACTCACCCTGCCCAAAGAAATAAGCATAATGAGTCTAAACTGTCAGAGTCTCGGGTCAACTAGGATAGTTCATGCCCTTCATAGGGCAATCTAATGTAAGACCCTAGACGTTGTTTTCTTATTAAAACTTAGAAGACTTTGTCTGAAATAGAGAGGGTTTGAAGATCACTTGGCTTTCAGTCATGCTTTGCAATATCATGTGAGGGTCGTTAGAAAAGGTTTGGCCATGTTATGGAGGTTAGGTTGGCAAGTATATTTATTATCCTTCTCCAAGTTCCACATTGATGTCTTGGTTTCTGCTTATGATACGAATTAGAGGTTGATTTTATGGTTATCCAAGATAGGAATGTCAGCATGAATCATGGTCATTGATTCAAAATCTTGCCTCACAGTCATCTTTGCCTTGGATTATTCTAGGTGATTTTAATGAATTGTTATGGGCTTCAAAGAAAAAGGTAGGACAACCTAGATTAGCAGGTTAGATTGAGGGCTTTCATGGGGAGGTGCAGAAGGCCTACCTTATTGACCTAGGTTTCTATGGATCAGATTTTACATGGTGCCACGTATGCTCAAGAGGGGTTTGGGTGCATGAGAGGTTGGATAGGACACTGGGGTACTTTTGCATGGAAGAATGTGTCCCTAAAAACATATGTGGAATGTTTCCCTCTTGTATGTTCCAATAATAATGGTATTCTTCTATCTTTATTAGGGAAACTCAATGTGTTCCATAAAATAGTGTGGGGATTGGAAGCTACCTAGGCCATAGAGGAGAAATGTGAGGCCATCATCAAGAAACATGTTCAAGACTATGCTTCGGGTATTGTCCATCATAGACTAGAGGCATGCAAGTAGGGCTTTTGACAGTAGAAGGAAGGGGCATCTTCACTGAAATCAGAGATTAAAAGGGTGGAGAAGGAGCTGGAGATAGTTGCTCGAGAAAAGATTAATGAAAAACTATATGTCAAAGAGAAGAAAAAGAGATATTGGAGTCGATGAGAAAAGATCATTTGGCTTCACGAGGGAGATCAAAACCCTCAATTTTTACACCAAATGGCCTCGGGAAGGAAGAATCAAATCTTCATCCATAAACTTAGGAGAAAAGATGGGACTGAAATGCCCTACACAGGCAGAAATTCAGGAGGAGAGTGTGGGCTTTTTTTCTCAACTACTTACGACACCACATCCATCCTCAATGGAGGAGGTTACGTCCCATATTCAGCTACTAGTCTCGGATGCTATGAATGGAATTCTTAAACTCCTTATTTGGTTGAGGAAATTTTTCACTGTATTATTCTAGATCCATCTGATAAAGCTTCTGGGTCTAGAAGGTATGCCACCCTTTTTATATTAAAAATATTGGCACATTTTAAAAGATGAGGCGACTAAGTATGTTGTTGACATTCAAAATGGAGGTTTGGTACCATTTGATTTGAATTATACCTTTGTAGTCTTAATTCTGAAAGTGAATAATCTGAAAACTATAACAGACTTTTGGCCCATCAGTCTCTGCAATGCTATATATAAAGTAGTGTAAAAAATTTTGGCTAACCAATTGAAGCTACTTCTTCCTCACTTAATTTCTGAAAATCAGAGTGCTTTTGTAACAAGTCAGCTTCTTACAAATAATGCTCTTGTGGTTCTCGAGATGTGTCATTATATAAATAGGTTGTATGGGAAAAGGGAGGTAGAAATAGAGTTGAAACTCGGTATGGTGAAAGCTTATAATAGGGTTAAGTGGAACTTCCTTTGAGCGGTCATGATCAATATGGGTTTTCATGTTCAATGGGTGGACCTAGTGAAGGGTTGTGTAGAGTCATCCTCATTTTTTGTACTAATAAATGGTGAGGCATCCTGGATATTTTGACCCTTCAGGGGTTTCAGGCAGGGTGATCCACTTTGTCCGTTCCTACTTTTGTTTTGTACAGAAGGGTTTTCTACTTTGCTTCATCATTTCTTGGAAAGCTAAATGATTACAGGAATAACTATTGCGAGGGCTAGTCCAAGTATATCTCATTTGTGCTGACAATAGTCTTTTATTCTTGCTCGACAAGGAGACAGATGTTAGGCACCTGTTGGCAATTCTAGCGCTATATAAGCATTCCTCGTGTCAGAAAGTGAATATAGGGAAAACATCGGGCTTCTTTAGTTCCAGCTACAAAGGGGATCTTAAGCAATCAATAATGAGTCTCCTTGGGATGAACTCATGCTTAAAGGGGGAAAAATATTTAGGTTTTCATTGGCTACTCAGTCGGAAAAAAACTATGTAATTTGAGTTTCTTATTAAGAGAGTAAAGTGAAAATTATCAGTGGAAAGCTTCTTTACTTTCTTAGGCAGGGAAGCGCCTTTTAATCAAAACAATTATATAGGCAATACAGACCTATCTAATGAGTTGCGTTTTAATCATGACTAAAATGTGTGACGAATTAAGATCACTGGCAATTTTCTTTTTTTGGTCTCATGATGTGGAAGATAAGTAAATGGTATGGTTTGCCTGGAATCGCATGTGCACCTCCAAGAGGGCGGGGGCCTTAGGCTTTTGGGTTGTGGAAGCCTTCAATTGGACTATGTTGGCAAATCAAGCATGGAGAATAGCAACAAATCCAAGGAGTTTACTAGCATGGGTCTAGGAAGGAAGGTATTTTTTGACAACTCAATTTTTTTGGGCAGAAAAGCCAAGTTCATACACAATTATTTATAAAGGCTTGCTGGAAAGGAGAGATATTATACGTAAAAAGGCTTTTTGACGACTAGGTAATGGGTTCAATATTTCAATTTGGATAGATAATTGGCTCCCTGTAGATCATAGTAAGCCTATAACCATGATGGTCCTGAATACAGAGCATTGGAAGGTGTGGCACTTAATTGATCATAATGCAATTCAATGGAATTATAATATTATTAATGCCTTGCTTCATCCTTTGGACGTCGCAATAATGAAGGTGATTTCTCTAGTGCCTCAGTTCTAGGAGGATGTATTAATGTGGGGCACGAACGAGAATGGTTGCTTTTCGGTGAAGTCGGCTTACTACCTAGTGTTTGCATGCATGAATGGCCAAGATCCCTTGCTGCGTTTGAAATTTTGGGAGTGGGTGTTGTGTCTAATGTTACCACCAAGAGTGCATTTATTTTTTTTAGAGATTTTGTCATGATGCCCTCCCAATTGGAGTGAATCTTTTGAGAAACAGCTTGAATGTCGAGTCTATATGTCTGGTGTGTGGCTCCCAAGTTGAGTTAATGGTGTACTTGATATTCAGGTGCTCTTTCTTGGTTTTGGTTGGTTGTGCTCTAGACCTTTCACTTCCACATGTGACAGAAAGGTAGCAGGAGGATTTACAGGCAAGTTTGTCGAGCAATGAGGATCAAGCTCTAGTTGTCCATGAAGACCTCTGCCAGAAGCCATCTTTCGCTGCACAGAAGGAGGGCAGAATTTCGGCACACCCAACTCATACACAACAGCAGGTGATGCGGCAGTGACAGCCACCCAAAGGAGATATATGAAGATTAATGTGGATGCAGCATTGGATGTGAGGGACAAGAAAGGCAGTGTTGGTGTAATTTGTAGGGATGCAACTGGGAAGGTGACCTTTGCACTCTCGATTGGCATGAACTATGCCGGGCTGGAAGTACTGTTCTTGGAGCACTTGCAATTTTATGGGGTATTAAGGAAGCTAAAAGATATGGTTTGGAGTATATAGAGATTGGGTATGATTCTCTTGTTCTTATTTTTTAACTTCAATCGGGGATGTCCCCTTCTTTAATTTACTTTGGAGCTCTCATAAATTAGGCTCGAACTTTAGGTAGTTTCTTTCCTATGTACAAGTCTCTTTTTTGTAGGTGTTCTTCAAACGTAGCTGCCCACATCTTAACTAGAAAGGGCATCTTAGCTAGGAAGGGCCTACGTCATGGGAAAAAGTGGCTTGAGAGACCCCCTCTACTGAATGGTTGTTATCTGTTTTGGCTTAATTTGATTGGAGTTTCTACCGTAAAAAAAAAAAGTTTCCTAAAGATATGATTTATTTCAAAAGAGATGAATTATTGCAAGAATCTTTATGTGCTTCGGTGTGTTGATATTTTCCTTTTTCCCAAGAAATAAGAAATGCAATCTATAACTCATGATTATATTATTATCTATAGAGGAAGCTTAAAATTATCTCAGGATCAAGGTGAACACTGAAGAATTTAAAAAATATAAAACGATGTAAGTTAGAATTTAGCATCCAACTAATTTGCACCTCAAATTGTCCATAACTAATTTCATAATTGCCTAAAGTTGAAACTCTTGAAACTCAAAATTAACGCTTAATTTTAATCAATTTTGACTAATTTTCTTATGAAAATTTTGGATCTCTTATTTTTTTTATTATATATATTTTTTCAGATTAAAACAAGTGTGACGTACGGGTGCTAATAAATTGTAATGGAGCAAATTATTCATATATCTACATTTTTATGTAATTATAAACATTCTATATACTAATTACCACCTAAAAAAATTAACTTTATAGAATTTTTTTTTCAATGTTCTCAAAATTTAGCGTGATTAGTAGATTAGCCTAGTAAGATTCCTACTTTTGTGTTTTTCAAATATTATCTATTACATTGTTATAAATGAGGAGTAATAGAGAGTTAAGTAATTGTTCCAACCATGGTTATTAAAATCCCGACTTAATACTTAGAAACTTATGTTTCTATGACTCTATAAATAAAAAATATTTCAAGTCTTAATAGAAACTTATATGTAAGTAGAAATGGGTAGAATCTCAACTTTAGTCTCAGAAACTTAGAAATTTTATAACTTTACGTTTCTATGTTATTATATTAAATTTGTTGAAATTGGGCTAAAAAATGAAAGCAAGTAAACAATATATTAATTTATTACCCAATTCAATCTTTATACAATCAAACTAAACTAATTTAGATTAAAATAAAAAAAATAAATAAAGATAACTGAAAAAAATAGAAATCATCTATTGTTTTTTCTCTCAGGACCCTAGTGTCACTTGATTACTCTTTTTCATTGTGATTTTAATAATCCTGGTTGTCAAGTTTATGCAAATGTGGTTGTAGGCAAAGAAAATGCCAATGATGAAACAAATATTTACATAATGAGACTAACCTATTAAATGATAAAACTAAAAAAGAAGAAGAAAAAGATATGAATTTAGAAGATAATAATATTGATATTATCATTGGTCATAATGTTTTTTGTGTTCAATTAGATAATTGAGATGTTTTCAACTTTTCATTTATGAATTGTGAATTTGAAAACATTTTTTTTTGTATTATAGGCTTATGCCATGGCATTTTTATGTTATTAAAATATTAGCAAGTGAAAAATTATATAATATGAACTTCCTGAAATAATTTAGATGACGATACTTTTTTTATCCTTTTCTAAAATTTTTTTTATAGAATCTTACGACTCTACGACTTTTTACGACTGTAGGAAAACCAAAATGACTCTAAGTAGAAACCCGACTCTAACAAACTTAGTTCCAACTGTTAGATGTTAATTGAGTGATAACTTACATACTTGGCCTCATTAAATGAAAAAATTAGCCCCACATTTCCAATGTAATTCCAAATATCCACCAATTGTTCTTCCCAGTTTTAACCACATTTTGACCTTCAATCTAAAATTTTTACATTTTACTTTTTAAATCGTGTTTATCCAAGCATACTTCTGGAATACATCTACATTTTGTTGACCAAATTAATTTTTATCAGACTTCACAATTAAGAACAATTGTTTAAAAAGTTTAAACTTCACAATTTATTATACAATATATCTTTACAAACATATAATATCAACTTAAGGGCCGAGAATCGGAATTGCTGAAAATTGGAAGTTGATCAAATTATGTAAAAATTTAACACTAATTAGTTTTAGGTCAACAATATATCTTTCCATACATACATATAAGGTCAACCAATTAGAACGGCAGAAAATTTAAAGTTGATCAAATTCCAAATTTGTTTGAAAATTCAATCTGGCATACATTTACATATATATTACACAAAAAATATATCTTTTCAAAATCAATATACTATTGGCTTAATAATGTAATTTTCAACTTCCATATATAAAGGATTATAATTAGTAATTGAATTAATCTATTTTTTAAAAAACATTTCCGTTCGGGTATAAAACTAGTTAAAAAATTTAGAACAAAGTACTTAGGGGTGTCCCAGCTAGTGCATGTATCGACAAATTATACTATATTGATTTGACTAGGCGAATGTAGCCGGATTAAAGGTGTCGTTATTCTATGGTTTTTAAAAAGAAAATTAACAAGAATAAAACGAGGGAAAGTGATTTCATTTGTAAGTAGAAAGATTTGATAGAATAATTAAGGTATATATGCTAATTAACTTAGACGGAATTAATCAAAATGCACGTAGTAATTCACCCACTGTAATCTATGTATACTGACGCGTTAATTGTCGCACTCGAAAACACAGAAGAAGAGAGAAATTTTGGAATAGCTTAAAATTGGTACCTAGGGTATTTGTCGTGGTGAATAGTTTTCTGTCCATATTTTCTCCACGCGTGGCCATCATCAAAATTAATCGAGTGTTCCCTTGTCCAGGAGTCCAATAAGCATTTCCTGCCAGTAACAATTCCCAAGAAATTTCCATTTAATAAAAAAAAAACAAGCATTTGGAAGAAAAGGAAAAGAACATAGAGTTTCCAATTATGTAAGTTATTCCAGAAGCAAGTAATTTAGTAGAATGGGTATCATCCTGTTTTTTTCTTTTTCTCTTTTACATTTTTTATTATTTTTTTTGGGGGTTGTTGGTAAACATTAAAATGTTGTTCATCACTTGGGTTGGGTGTTTGGAGTTTGGGCGGCCAGGCCGTCATCTCACCTGCGCTTGTAACATCCTCGCCGAACTTTGCGTACAGAAGTACTGCTGATGCTTTCTCTGGAATCCTCGGACTTGGGACCGTCGCGAGCAAGGTGCGAGACCTCATCGTACTCGCAGCTTTTCAAAATGGAAATCGAACTCCGGAAGGAATCCATTATTTTCCCAACCAGATCTTCCTTCACCACCAAACCCACGTCGCCGATAGACTGATCCAGAAGCCTCCTCAGCTGGTTCTCGAAATCGCGGCCTCTAACCAGCTCCTCCATCACCTTCTCCTGAGCCTTCATCGACACACTGGTGAGTGGTGGAGCAGAAGTAGAGCTATTGGATTAGATGAGGTTGGGAAAATGGAGGTTACGTAAGGAAAAGGGTAGGATAGTCGCTTTTTATGTGAGAAGAAAGGAGCAACACAACGCGGCGAAATTAAGAAGCTTCCATAAATTGAGACATGCAAATTTTGTACCTTTTTTTTTAAATGTGTTTGCTTATGACATAAGTATTTATTTATAACTTTAAATCTACAACTTGTACTCCTTCAAAAAAATCTACAACTTGTACATTAATTGTGATATTACTTTATTATGGAGCTTGACTCTTGATTCCCTTCTAGTGGCTCTTTAGTAACATAGACTTTTAATATATAGAACATCAAATCAAGTGATTATATATGATTATTCAACGGGGAAACTTCCTTAATTTGAGACATGTGATTTTGTGTCCTTTTGTTTTTTTTTTAATAAAATGTGTTTACTTGACTAAGTCATACGTATTTATTTATCTATAACTTTAGATCTACAACCTATACATTAATTGCGATGTGACTTTAAAACCCTTATGTTCTACAATTTCTGGCTAATCATATATAATAAATTATTTGCTTTAAATATTGGATGACTTAAAAATGGATAAGATATCAACAGTCCTAAAACTTGTTTGTCTTTTACCAGCTTACTCTTAAAACTCATCAACTTACTAAAATAGTCCTAAAACAATGAAAGCAGCAGCTCTGTTAGTTATAATTTAGACGTCTCAGTAGCAGATGGAAAAGCTGAGGTGGCATATAACGGACATTTAAATGCTAACTTGTTGGCTCTTTTTATCTATTTCATAATTTTAGAGATTGAATTGCTTAAAATGAAAAACAAGAGCGATTAAAATACTCATTTCACCACTTGACATCTTCTGCAACCCTATCACCGTAACTGCCTTTATTTGCCTTTATCCAGGTTCAATCTCTCAAATCTATTCAAGAACAAGTGACGATGCAAGTGTCTTAATCTGATAGACCTATTCATGGAGGACCCTTTCATCTTAGCCTCATATTGCATTGAAGTAGGTTTCCACCATGGCTGGGATGGAAATGAGACGGATGAGGTCTTGCATCTCGACATCGACATGCTTGGCTCGGGAAGAAGGACTTGAAGGTGTCTATGCCATAGAACACTTTGGTGATCAAAGAAGAAAGAGCAAAAGAATTAAAGGACGAGGCAGATAGATCTCTTGGGTGATGAATGTAAGGGATTAATTTGTAGCTCTGCCCAATTCTAGTGGATGGGTTTCCTACAGACCAGCTGGTTTTTCTCCATTGTTTTTTGTTGAACAAAAATCAATTTTTAGAATTAGGCCTTATCGGCCCATCCCTAAAAACATTTAGTTAAAAGATTGAGAACTATTTCATAATGAGCAATCATGAATGAAGGAAAAAAATAGTTGGGGCGTAAATGAATCCTGTTGATCAGTAACCTAAATGGATACAAATGTACTATTCTTATTCTTACGCCTTCTTCAAGCTCACGCTGCGCCTATTGTGTTAGACATTGTTCCCGTCACCATTGACTAGGTTATTGGTTGCAAAAGAATAATGATCATTGTGGCCACCCTTGCTACTAAACTCTATCTAGAGCCTATGCTAATGCATCATATTCCCCTGTTATTTGCATCTCATATCACGGGCCCTGCACTCAATTTCTAAAGCTTCCAAAAAGATCCAAACACATTCAATACGTTCTATGCCAACTCATGTAATCAGATCTGCACCAATATCACAACATTTAAGCATTGAAATCCATGCAATGTCCTCTGAGGTGGTTCTATAGTAGTTTGGTTAGCTATGTTAACCCTTGAGACCCTCATATCTAAAGAATGCCGACTAGTCCTCAACCACTTTCTAACATCGATCAATGTAAGTTTTCCATCACCAGATGCAAAAACCAACCAAGGAAATTCAAATGAGAGTGAATTGATAGAACCAGAGTGAGGAATCCATGTTACAACCTTGGAAAGAGGATATTTTTTTCCTCCATTGTTTCTTACCGATATTCATTTTTATTAAATTCATCAATTCACTCTTTCGAGTCCAATTGCTGATCCTTTCCACCTATTTACCATTTTCCCCAATTTTCTTGAAACCTTAAATGAAGCTCATCTCCTCCATGCTCGTCATGGCCGAAGAAGATGGCAAAAAAGTAGGGAAAATATGTTTTTGTCACTTTAGTGTTTTGTTTTGAACAATTCAATCCTCAGAATTACCCATCAAATAAAAAAGTCAACAAGTCAACATTTTAATGTTTGTTAATTGCCACATTGGCATTTCTGTAAGCCAGCTAGTGAGACATTCAAATTAGAACTAATAAAGCTAATGATTTAATAGTTTTAGGATTATTTTGGTATGTTAATAAGTTTTAGGACTAAGTTGACAAAACATAAAAAGTTTTAGGACCGATTAATATCTTGTCCCTTTAAAAATGTGTTCTACTGACGGAGATAGTTCTGCACAAATAATTCTGCTTAGGAATTTATCTTATATGATAGAGCTTGGGCTTGATTCCCTTCTAGTAGTTTTTTAGTAACATAGATTTTTTTCCGAAAGAACATAACATTAATTTTTAATGGAACGTCAAATCAAGTGACAATATATGGTTATTTTTCTTGTAGCTCTTATGGGTAATAATTTTAGGCATTTTATGGCAAGGAATTCTAAATTTTTACAAAGTCCCCACGAAATAAATAAAAAATTTTAAATTAAAAGTAAAAAATAAAATTTTTAAACCAAGGTAATACTGACTATAGAAATTAAAGTGTCTTTAAATTGATTTCAGACTTTCAAAGAGGATAATTTCTCATATTCACGACAAAGAAGGTTCGATTATCTATCTAACTGGAACAACCAAACCCTATGCGCGTCGGCCTTAAGGGCACGAGATAAAAATAGGGCCATGACGCCGTACGCGCGTCACGACCTAACGTCGCTCCGTATTCGTCACTTGAGTTGCAACTTGCTACTTGGTGCTACTTTTTTATTTACATGGTATTGGATAGCATTAAGTTGTTTGACCAGGGGCATTTAGATATCAAAGACGACAAGCAAGGAATTGTTAAATTTTAATCCAGCGCGTCAGACGCCACGTTGAGATATGCATGTACTTTGGCATTGTTCGATCCTCAAAAGCAGCATCATTAGCATAGGGTGAAGTGCACGATTGGGTTCCAATATTTAATTAGTATTTTAGTTTTAATTTCAACCTTCAGATTTTATGTTATGACTTTCTAACTTTGTTTGAACGTTTTATTTTGAATTTTAAGTGACGGAATTTGTTAGTTTAGACAAAAAATATCATGCCAGTATAGCATTGTAGGGAAAAATATTAACTTTAACCTCCTAAAAACTTCCTCCTCTAACAAAGAATTCTTAAAAACAGTGAAATCTAACGGAAAAAAAACCTCACCTCATCTTGGCCTCCCTCTTCGACCAACCCTTTCCTTCATTCGCCTTCCTCACTCATTGCCGCTCTGCGCCACCATCTATGTCATCACCTCACTCGTGGCTAGCACCGGCTTCTCCCCCATCCCAATCGTCACTCACTCGATTCCCCCTTCCTCTTCCCCATCCTTGTCATTGCTCACCCGATTCACCCTTCCTGTCTCCCATCCTCAACGTCGCTCAGCCGATTTGTCTTCCTTTCTCCCATCCCCATCGTTGCCTACCTGATCCGCCTTTCTCTCTGTCAACCCTCCCTCACGTCTTCGATGCCTTTCTTCTTTCCAATTCTCCTATTGGCCTAGCTATTTAATATTGCGATTCAACTGTCACGATTCAACCATCATGTTTCAATCGTTATGATTTTCGTGTCTCAATTGGTGCAATTTTTTTTCATGATTTCCCATCACAATTTCCCTTCATGTTGTTGGCCCAATGATCTTGCTGCTATGTGAAGGAGGGAGGGGCCGTGAAAAGGGGATAAGGCAAAGGATAAGAGGGGGGGGGGGGGGGGGGGGGGGGGGGGGGGGGGAGCCCGATTAGGTTGATTTCTTGGAGTTCCAACTTGACTATTAGCAGCGATTGTGGTTTGGGACAAAGGATGGGGGGTGGTAAGAGGGTAAGGGCTGGTAGTAGGGGAGGCCGAGATGGGGAAGAGAATATTTTGTTAAAGGAAAAAGTTTTTAATGGTTAAAGCTAACATTTTTGCCCTATAGTTCTATGCTGATTTGATGTTTTCCATCTGAACTTATGAGTTTTGCCACCAAAAAATCCAAAATGAATTATTTAAACAAGATGTGGGAGTCAAAACATGCAAATTAGAGATTGGAGCTAAAATTGAAATAATAATTAAAGATTAGGAACTAATCATCACATGTGCACCACCACAACGATCACTGCCATTATTTAATTATTTTCAAGTACGAGGGTGAGAAACAAAAATCTTTCCAATAGATTGCATGAGCAATTTGTTAAGCGTTCGCGATACCTACAAAGCTTTTTTATTTTTTTCTAATGTAAAGCTCTCTTTTTTGTTACCGTTGTGACATCAGTTCTGCATAGCATTTTCTTTTTTTAGCATTTTTTTAGTTAAGTTACAGGAAAACAAAACTAGTGACCTTCTCTTCATAATGTGGTACATTTTTACTTTTGAAATGTATGTTTGACTTGATAATTTTTTATTGCAGGTGATATAAAATAAATGCTCGACTGAATGTTTTTTTTTTACAAAAGATGTTTTATTCTAATTAAAAGTGAGAAAGGTAATATCTTAAAAACTAATGATGATATAAGACTTTAAAGAATAACAGAAATATAAAATTGATCACAAAAAGGTTACTCATTTCTATGACACCGAATAAAGAGAAAAAAATCAAGTCGAGCTAATCCTTTCAGATAAGCTAGAATGAATATGAAGTAATACAAAAGTCACAAATAAATTGAATAAAGCTAAGACCATAATGGCAATAACTAAGCAACGCTAGTACTAATCAGATATTAAGGGCCTGAATAAGAATATCTATGAAAATAAAAAGGCAACCACTAAAACATAAAAAATAAAACTAACATTATTCTATATAATCATCTTCATATTTGTTATCAAATATCGAGACACTCCAACAGAACTAAGATTCCAGTGAATAAAAAAAAATTAGATTCATCGCTACCCGTATTAAATTAAAGACTATTCCTGTGACAGTTTTGAATCGCTTTTGAACACTAGAATTTGAAAGAGATTGCATATAACATAAAATCCGATGGATAACGTTGTATAAAGTTAGTCAAATGATGAAAGGAATGGAAGGAAACCAACCAAATCTGGACAAAAGTCTGGATTTGTCAAGAAACAATAGAGAATAGTGAGAGAGGCGGTAGGGAATTAAGTTTGTGGAGAGAGAGTTCGGCAGAGAAAGAGCTATTAATTATTTTTTGAGTAATCTTTCTGGACTGAATGTTATAATTTCTTAGTACTGTCTTTTAAAGCTTTTAAAAAATAATTAATATAAAAGAGACAAAAAGAATAATTAATATAGTAAAAATTTCAGTAAAAATAAAATTTTAAACGTAAAAAAGTGCCAAATACTATGGAAATGAGGAAGTAAATAATGGTCCACGACGGGTGAAGAATGGTGGGATGGACGGTGGTGGTCTAGAACTTACTGGTGATGCTGACATAGTGGTGCAGGTTGGATCTGATAATTCAACAATTCAGCGGCGCGTGGTTAGTGCTTAAGTATTATTTGGATAAAGTTAAAAAGATTGAAAAAAAAATAATACAATTTAATAAAATAATTTAATTATTTTTTGAATTCAGTAGTTTCAGAAAAATCGATTTTTATGTTTGGTTATTGGGTCGGTTAATAATTCTTATACGTGAAACCGAATAAATCAAATTGATCAAATAGTGATAAATATTTTAACAATAGCATGTCAATCTTACATATATTGAGCTATTTCCATTTACTTTTATACTATTTGTTGTTCATCCTCCTTTAACTTTAGGTATGAGATGCAAAATTATGAATATTTATCATATTTTTTTCATTTATAATATACTTAGATATTAGAAAAAGGGACCAAATAAACTGAAATGTGATTAAGATGGTTGAATCAGTTCTAACACGTAATTAAGATGGTCTGAATATATTTTATAAAAACTGAAAATTGTTCAAATCAATTTCAAATCAAATTAACCAAGTACTCACCTCTAACTCTAGTGACATAGTGACCTGTGTAAAGTCCACCGATGGTCCTTAAACTATATCTCATGTTAATTAATTAAGCAATACTTGATAGTTTTAGAATGATTAAGTAACATTGGGTGTAGTTTAGGGATGACGGGTATAGTTTACCCTAATGGCTTTGATGAATTGCACAGACAGTTATGAGAATCTGTTTTGGGTGGTTTTGCTCTTGAACTACAATATGTTACTTATTCATCATTGAAACACAATGTAGCAATTTTAGAGCATTGTTAGGCTTGATTATCAATTTTTTTATAATTATTTCACTGGCCATCATAAGTAACAATTCTCTTTTATATGATATCAACTTTGCCAACCTGAAGATGCTAACAAGGGGGAAAAAAGGATGATACAAGCAGGAGAGACAAAATGAATTTCTGTGCACTGAGATCATCATACACAATTGACCATCAAACACAAGGCCTAACTAGTGATATGACCCAAAACTAATTAAAGTTTAAAACTAATTAAGAAAAGCCTTTTGTATTTCAAGGACTAACTAGTGACACGACTAAAAAATAATTGAGTACATCTGGTATTACATTGGTCCAAAATAGTTGTAAAAATTTATCCTTTTGGAGCATGATAGGCGTTAGGTTCTCCTATTATAAATCTTGAATCTATACATCCATAGAAGGCTTACAACATTTTTCCAATATGAGACATAGGGTGCTACAAATGCTCCCCTTAAGCACCCAACATCCCCGTTGGGGTCTATTGGATTACCTAGTCCCCTGAACTAGTAACCTCTTTAATTATATTACTAGGCTCTTGGCCAAATAACATCTCTAAACTAGGATTAGCTCCAGTAAACAATGCATGTGCACACTTGGTATGCCACCTATCATGATGTCAGGTTAGCTCAAATACTATCTATAATGTCTAAAACCACAAGTGGTCAATGGAATAACAGCTTATACTACATAGACTATCATTTAAAAAATGATAAACATTAACTAGTGAATGGAATACTTACTCACATTACATGGGCTATCATTTTAAAAAGGATAAGTTCTAGATATTTATATTCTGAAACTTGAATCTATATATTCACATAACGCTTCTCATATTTCTCTAATGTGGGATATGGAGGTGTTACAAACTCCCTCTTATGTTTGGTCCCTTGGACTAGTAACCTCACTAATCAGATTATTTAGCTAAGGGCCAAGTAATTTCTCCAATCCAGGATCAGCCCTAATAGACGATGCATGTGCACACCTAGTATGACACACCATCATGGTATTAGGTCAGCTCTAATAACATGTGCAACAAATCAAGCCAGAACTTAATTATTGTAGACTCTTAAATTTCATGAGTTTATATGTATTACTATTGATGTTTATAATAGTGGAATTTGGTTTTTGTATATTTATTTATTTATTTATTATTGATTAAAAGAAATTTATTGACCATTTGACTGTTCAAGGTTAGATGATATCGAATTTAAAATTTTGGAAAAAAATTTTAGTACGATATCGTAAGGGGATAATTCTAGGGAGTTCTGGTTTGGTGGGCTCGGAGAAAGGCCCGTTGGATTTTCCAACCGACCTAGTAAACCCAAAAGCTCAAAAAATAGCTTTTACTAAAAAATGACCATTACACTTTTCTCTACCATTGATTTAAAGACAAGTGGCACAATCCTATGAGCCGAAGTTTCCTATGAGCCGAAGTTTCCTATAAATAGCCTTTACTTTTCTTATGGAAAAAGGGCCATATTTTTACAAAGAGCTATCATATTACTTCAATTTTCCCCACACTCTCGTTTGCTTCTACCAGGCATTTTATTTCATATAAGTTAATACTTCGTTTTGCCTGGCATTTTATTTTTCCCAGGCTATTATTCATTATTTTGCCTGAGATCTTTTCTCTTGTTAATTCCCTGAGTTTGTCGGGTTGCTTGCTCCTCCTCCCTGTTGGCCCTTAATCATCTTCTTTCCCCTTCATGTGTAACCCTTTGCCCTCTTCCATAAATAACCCTCACCTACATTTTTGGCGACTCCACTAGGGAGGGCGTGATTACATAGAAGGAAAGTTATGTTAGGCGGCAATGATGAAAACAACATTACTAGCTCGGAGCTATCTCTTATTGTTGATGTTCCACCATACATGGCTCAGTTACTGGAAATGTTCTAGCCATTACAATAGTGCATGTTGAATACTATAAAGTAGAGCAATCAAGTGGTTATCAATGCATTGGCCAACCTATCATGGCCACAAATTGGGGCATTAGACCAAACGTCACAAGTTAATCCACCATTGTCACTAGCAAATTTAACAGTTACTGTAAGTGATTCTATCATCTTTACAGTTATTTCTGAAGGCGTACCTATTATTACTATGCCGGTCTTATGACCAATAAATCCTAGAATTGGAAGTTCAACCCCTAGCACTGGAGGTATTATGCCTAGCATAAGTTCATAGGCTTTGCCCATAATTAATCAGTTCCCAACACCGCCCATATCTCCCTATTTAACTCATGAGGAGTTACTTCAGTTGTTGGAACAATAGCAAGAGCAGGCATCTTATTTTGCGATGGAGATCAAAGTTCCATATTCTCCACGCATCACTAAAAGGCCATGCTTGAAAGATTATTCTAGTTCGAGTTTTCTTTTATTCTATGCCAAGGTGGGCAATGCCACGGAGCATGTGATGCGCTTCATAGAGATGTGTCTTGTATACAACCTAGATGATGATTTGAAATTAAAGGAGTTCTTTAAGTCTTTGTCTGAGAAGGCTTACACTTGGTCTGCCAACCTTGCTCCAGGCTTAGTGGAAACTTGAGGACACATGTGCAAGCTATTCACAAAGAAATTCTTTTCAACTTAGGAGAAAGTTACTTTGGTGGACTTTGGTCGGGAGCACTAATATTTTTAAGAAGATCTTCTTATTTATGTACAATGATTCCATGAAAGGGTTATTAATTGTCAAGAATCTTATGATGAACGAGAGCTTGTGAAAATTTGCATCTCAGGTATGCTCCATGAATATAGAATTCATCTTGAAAACTTATAATTGCCTTATTTTGCTACCTTAGTAGAAGCTACTTGGCGAACTAGCAATTCTCTTCCAATGAAAAAGGATTGTGAAGGTAGTTACTTAAAGCACTAGTCTGTAAATGTCGTTATGCAAAAAGCACAAAATGGAGGTGGAAAGAGGTTTAAAAAAGGGCCTCATAAAAATTTTGACATACCTCCATCTTTTCTCTGTCCCATGAATAAAGTTTATGTCTTACTAGATGAGTGGATTAAAGATTAGGTGATTCATCTACCTCAAGTGCCAGAGTTGCCAACAAATCAAGGCAAAGTTGATCCAAAATATTGTAGATATCATCACCGAGTTTGTCGTTCAACCTTTACGTGTTAGAATTTGTAGCGCTTCTTTCACAATAAGCTTGACAAAAAGGAGGTTGTTCTCGAAGGCGGAGAAGTTCATGAAATTCCTTTGCCTGTTCATAATGCGAGGCAAGGCCAAGTTAATGCTATTGTTGGCCATATTCATGCTTTTGTTCATTCTTTGTTTGATGAAGAAAATTTTCCTCGATTACCTCCGCCACTACCAAAGGAACAAGAAGGGCAAGAGGATGAGATCTCTATTTCTAACATTGCATATTCTCTCATGCGTCCTATGACCTTTAAAAATTTATGTGATCTGCTTGGCTTTGATTTTGAGGCCAAACAAGTTGCTAATATTTCTATTTCTCGTATTTCTATGGAAAAATATAGGATTTCTCATTTAAATCATTAACAGATTGGCCACCTAGATAACACGGCTTGCCAGAAAATTATTTTTTCTGCTGAAGATTATTATGTGGAGAATCGTGATCACAATAGACCTTTGTATATGGAGTCTTATCTGAATGGTTATCCAGTGAGGAGAACCATGTTAGATCAAGGTGTTTATATTAATGTCATGCTAATATTTACCTTTAAAGCAGAAAATATAGACATTCATCACCTTGTTAAGTAGCCGATCACTATTGAAAGTTTCAATAAACAAGCTGTGCCCATGATGGGCTATGTGATTGCTAAATTGAAAGAAGAACTATTGTGAGGCTTGGTCCATTTCTATGTTATAGATTTGCCTACTAGTTATCATCTATTATTGGGTAGAAAATGAATGCATACATATTTATTATTCCCTCGACAGAGCGTTAATGTGCTAAGAGATTTTGGCATGGTAAAGAAATTTTTATTCGTGGTGTGGATGTTATTTTTTTAACTCTATGAATCTCACTTGGCCAAAGCTACCTTTTATGATGTTTTCATCAAAGAATGTGAGAATGTCATCATTTTTTCAAGAGGTGTTCCTATGCCACGGTGGAAAATTTTTTATAACTTTCTCTCAGCAAATGCAGTGTGCTCATTATTCCTTGAAATGATATGTTGATATCTTGTTTCCCTCTTAGCGAATGCATTAGGAAGATTTTTATAGCTTTTTTTAGTGAATGTACTAATGGCACTATTCATTGAAATGAGATGTCAATCTCTTGCTTCCCTCTTAGCGAATACAATAGGAAGATTTTTACGGCTCTTTTTTAGAGAACGCACTGAGGGCACTATTCACTGAAATGAGGTGTTGATCTCTTGCTTCCCTCTTAGCGAATGCATTGGGAAGCTTTTTATAGCTCTCTATTAGTGAATACACTGAGAACACTATTTATTGAAATGAGATGTCAATCTCTTGCCTTCCGCTTATTGAATGGATTGAGATGGCATTTCTATTGTTTTCTTTGAACAGATTGATGGCCACAGTCATGCCAAAAGTTCATATTGGAGTTTTGCCAAGAAACCAAGTAAGTAGATTTATTATTTAAATTATTATGTTCATGCCAATGTTGAAATAAAAGAGATATATGCCTCACTCTCAATGAAAGAGATGATTTGTTTGATAAATGCCAAAGAGACAAAAGTGACATCTTGGCATTGCCTAAAAACAAAAAGAAAAAGTCCAGAGACTTATTCTTCCTAAGAAGAAAGTGGGAGTATGTCCTTGAGAGAAATAATCTCCTTCATGGCCATTGATTTTGATGCTATTTGTTTCTTTTGGTCTTCATAAATTTTATTTGTTTCCACTAAAGAACTAATCTTATTCTCCACATATACCAATTGGGCAGTTAAGGAAGCTTTCTCTTCTTCAAGATGCTTGAGCTTTTGAGATATTTGTTGCTTATCATCCTTTATCTTTTGCAGCTTAAGTTGACAATCCCCTACTAAAGTTGCTTTTCTCACTTGTTGGATGATAGGTTACAACTTTTCCAACTTGAATTTAGAATCCTCAAGCATCTCCATGGGAAAAATAATGTCATTTTGTATTTTGTTTATTTTTAACCTATCATGGATAGTATATGAAAAAAAAAAATCATCTCGGCACATACCTCAAAAGCCTCATTGGCTTCAAATATTTCTTCAATTGACAAAATGCAGAAATCTCTCTCTAGCAGTGCTAATGTATCAACTAAAGTGCTAAGAATTTTTTGTAGATTCTTTTTGCTTCGAATCTTGCTGGCAGAAAAGAAATCACCCTCTACATTAAAGATGGCCTATAGGTAATGATGCTACAACTTTGTCACTTGAATATCATAAAACTCAAGAAGATCAGCTTCTATAGCAGTGCTTATGTCTCCTGCCGAAGGTGGGGGAGGAGTAGTGTAGGGTAGTAGATCAATATTATGGCCAAGTTGTGAGTCCATGCCAATACTAGTATTTGACTCAGGCAGTAAGTTTGTGGATTATGTTAATTTGCCTCTTTTTGATGTAGAAGAATTCTGGCTAAATTTGGTGAGTGATTTGCCAACAGTGGTTCACCTTTTACTCACTCCATGTTTTAATCTCAACCTTGAAGGGCCAACCTTTAGGGCAGATGATAATGCCATAAATGGTGTTTGTGCCTGTATCTATTTAAAAAATAATTGAGAGAAAGAAGGTTAGTTTGTTTAAATGAAATATCAATAAGTAATGGTGTGAAATTTTTTTGGCCTACTTGAGTTATAGCAGCAATTGGGGACATATCATCACAATCATCCAGGGGTATATTGGTATTATATTCTTCAGTCTTTAAATTAGCATTAAGGCCATTCTCAAGTTCAGGGCAAGAAACTTTAGTGTTATTTTTATCAAGCCCTTCTAACTTTGCAAGCATATTAGAAGTTTTAGCCTTATTCTTAGCACCCTCTACTTCAATGTCATCATTTGATACTTCGGCCTGAAATATATGCATATATATATATATATATAAAGGTATTAGGGGGTTACATCAATTACCTCTAGATGGATCACCCTCGTTTTGGCTTTCTTAATGATTGGCCTATCACTTGAGCTTGCTGGCATCTCTTTTGTTTTTCCTGAGGCGGGAGCATTCCCTTTGTTATAAAATAATCGTAGAGAGACATCATGATCATCCACAACAAGGAAGGACTTAGTTATGCCCCTAGTCTGTTTTTTTAATTCCATGAAAGCTTGCATCATAGAATAGAAGTGAGATAACCACTCTGGACTCCAATAGCTATGCCTTTTTATGCCTACAAGGTATACATTTTTATCATGTGGTTGATTCTTCAAGACACTTATAGTAAGAAAATGAGCCTCACTTTTTTGAATTGTCATATCTTTGAAAAGCCAACTAGCATCACGGGGGAATTCCTTGGTCATACTCGAATTGCCTGGCCACTTGGTGTGAATTATAAGCAACTAGCTCATTATTATTTGGACAATATAGTAATGGGTGCAATTTCATCAAGCTGACCACCATGGTCGGGCGTGACCATGTGAAGAACAATAGAGTATTGCTTCCCTATTTTTCTTTTCACTCCTCAACAATTCTTGTATTTGCCGTGTAGCCTTGTCTTTGATAGAAAATTGTTGATGAGAAAAATCCCTTTATGTTAGTCAAGTAAGGTCAGAAGACAAAGGTTGATTCTTCATTAATAGAAAACAAAAGATTGCCTGGAGGACAGTTGTTCCAAGCCAAATCTTGAAAAGGATTATTTTCTATGCTAGAGACAACTTAAGGGCCATAAAGTTTGAATCTCTCATTAAGGAAGAGTTGCAAAAACACAAAGTCTATTAATGTCGCCTGGTCAAACTTATTGAGGATGTGTTAAGGCATTAAAATCACCGCAAAAAAAAATGAAGAAAATGCCAATACTTACTCATGTAATGGGAGGCGGCATGTGAGAATTCATCAAGTCTCTTGTATAAAGAGCTTAAGTACAATGGGCCAAGTGCCAACTTTTTCCCCTGTGCTAATTTGATGGCGAGAAGAAAACCTCTGGTAGAGACTCCATCTTTAGCTCTACCAGGTAGAAAGAATTTGTACACGTAGAATTCAACAAATTCTTTTAATTTTTAACCGCAATTTGCCCCTTCATTGAGAATTATGGAACCATCCATGTTTGGTTGCCCGAAATAAAAATTTAGCCATATGTCACAAGGGCAAAATTTGAACCCAATTTTTGTTGCATTATTGGCCTTACCAATATCCTCCAATAAGCTCTTATAGAGGTGTGCTTCATTATCGGCCAACTCATCTGACATGTTTTTTGCACCAAAAGTACTCAAGGCCAAGAGACCTTTTACATCTTCTAAAGTTGGAATGAATTCCCCCCATGTTGTGACAAAGTTATGCGTATCAGTACTCTACTTGAGATTCCTCCATATTGAGACCTTCTTGGAAACATGGTAATACTTCTTATTGTGAAGAATTTTGTCGATCCATTCTGACCAGCCAGCAACATATCTATCTAGTACATCAAGCCTGGTGTTTGAGAGAGGTACTTCTTTTCTTTCATTCTTTAATCGTAACACTGACTCTGGCGGAATGAATTTAGGTGGGTCCAGACTATCCTACACCATAAATTTGCAACAGCTTGCAAATAGAATTTCTCTCTTTCTTCTAGTTAGGACAGAAGTTATCTTCAAGGAATGTTGGGTCAATCTAATTTGTCTCATCACTGGTAGTGGCAAACGGTTACTACGATGAGCTAGTGGTTTGGGTAAATTCTTCCATGCTTCTTTGTTCATCTCTTTTTTTTTTCCTTTGCCTAACTGGGTACGTGACTTTTCCTCCTTGGATTGAACCATGGTGATATCTACAATCAAGTAAGTACAAAATATAAATTATTGATGCTCTATAAATTCATGCAAAATTATGCCAAATAGTATACACTATTGCATGTCTGATTGTTATTCTACTTACTAGAAACTGTTATATTTCTCCACTATAGCTGTAATGCCCACAAAATCCTAAGTGATTTAGGCCTTGGGCTATGAGGAGAATTTTTTTCCAATTTGGGAATTGAGCTCAGGAGACACTAAATTAAGTGGGACTGTGAAGTATGATGAGTGTTGGACACTCTCAGAATTTAATCTTGGCTTAGGCCAAGCAAAATGATGAATATATAAGGTGAGAGACTCAATTGGACAAAGGGGACTTTTGGTGGTTAGGCTCAATTGCCGAAATATGAGCAATTGAAGGACTAAGGGGGGGATTAGCCAATTTTAAAGGTATTAGATGTCATGGTTGCCACCTCCCTCCATTTCCCATTATTTTAATCTACCTCCCATCAAACTCATCACTTAGGATTCCTTCCTCCACCTACTTGTCCTTTACTTTTGACAAATTCACCCAACTTTCACCAAACTCTTCCAATTTGTCTCCCATTTTGTCTCCCATTCCCCCATGTGAATCACATGATTTCCCTCACTTTCCCCTCTATATGGATGACCATTACATGCCCCAAAACACTCTAATTACTTCATTTAACTCTTCTCCATCTCTCTCTATAATCTCTTACTAAAACTCCTTTATTTCTCTCTCAAATTTTGCCTTAAACTCTAAAACACTCTTCCAAACTTCTTCTTCCTTCTAAATTTGGCCAAGACTCATTCTTGAGCACCCTTGAGATTTGACCAAGTGTTCTTGGTGTCTACAAACTCTTAAGAACACCTTGAACAAGAATTAAGAAGCAGATTGAAAAAAAGAGACGTTTTTAGAAGTCATCAATCGGGAAGAGTTTTGGCCACATCTTGTTCTTGTCATTCTTGTGTTTGAAGCTTGTGTTCTTGATACACATAAGCTTATAAGGCCTTCCAAGGCAAGGAATCAAGTGGTGGATTCAAGAAAAGATGAATGGGAGCTCTAAGGAAATCAAGCCGAAGGATTCAGCCATAGCTCTTTTGGTTGACGTATTGTGTGTTCTACCAAGTGTTCTTGGTATTTCCTATGTTTCTAAGTTATGTGAAGAAAGAATGTGGCTTGCTAACTTTCTGCCCTTGTAGGATCTTAAGCTAGAACACAAGTTCTAGTTACAACAAGCAAGGAAAAACAAAGAGCCAAGTTTCTAAAACTTTCAGGCAACAAAAGTTGCTAACGGTTTTGGTAAGGATTCTTATACTCTTTTAGTATTTGGGCTCTTGGATGATGGATATTGGATGTCATGTGATCCTAAAAAGGCTATAAAGGGCTATGTTTTGTTGCTTAGGCAACTCCGTGCTAGCTAGCTTCGTGCAAGCATTACGGCTAGGAATTGAGTCGGCCAACTCAATTCCCAAGCATAAAGAGCTCAGATTTTAAAATGGATTAATGGTTAACCTAAGAAATGAGAAATATGAACCATGCTTGCTCTGCCCTTCGGGGGGATGAGGTGTTAAGTGGTGTGTGTGTTGTATGCTTCTATGTTTGGTTGTGCATGCTAACCCCCGATTATTATCATTATTATTGTTATATGCATGTACCTGTATCTTCTTTGTCTTAGTGTTTTCTTTGCAGGAGCATTGAATATTTGTTGCCAATTTATTCTTGGCTATGTTAGGCTTTGGAAGCCATATATTAGGCTCTAGAAGCCATATAGAAGCCTTACTGAGTTTTACTCACCCGCCCTTCTCTACTTCATGTAGGAAAAGGAGTATTTGAAAGTCACTAAGGTCAAAAGTATTTTCTACTCTTTCTGTGGTAAAGGTATTATCCATATGTGTGGCAGTTGCTCAATATTCTAAGTATTTTAAGTGTTATGGGTTGCTTGTGTAACAAGCTAATAAGTGTGGGCTTTATGTGCAGGACTTGGAGTCTAGATTGTGGGAACAAAGTCTCTAAGGTTGAAATATGTTCTATGTGTGATTTGCCATGTATAAGCTTGGGCTATGTATTTTGGCTTGTCTTAAAAAACCAAATTTGTGAATTTAAGTGCTTATGGACACTTTCGGGTACTTAAGTAAAATGGCATTTATGTAAACTCATGGGCATTCTGGCTGATAGTTATCTTTAGGCCTAAGTAAAAAGTTGATATATATGCATGATTATGTGTTCTTAGCACATGTTTGAAATAGGGAATCATGATGTCTCAGCCGTATATGTATGTTTAAAGTTGAACATTAAGTAAACATGAACAAAAAAGGAAATGCATGCCCATAAAAAGCTAAAATGGGAGCCAATGAAATTAAAGACATGTATGTGTTTATGTGCAATAGTGGGTTACCAAGACACATATAAGTATGCAAGAAGTATGCATCATAAACAAGTTTTTTTTAAAACTTGAATATGGTGTTTTGGTTGCCATGCATGTACTTGGCTATGTTGGATAACGAGCTTGAAATCAACACACAAGTTCCACACACGTACTAGATTGTTTCCAAGAGCACAATATAAACCTTTAAGTAAATACTTAATGAGCTAGTATTAGGAATGTCCTAGGAACATGCCCATATGTTTAGAAATGAATAAATGTCACTTCTATGAAATTCCACTGCATGATTAAGTAATTGGGCCCAAAATGGGCTAGGGGCTAGGTTGGGCATGACAATAGCTTTTGTAAGAAATTGAGAAAAAAAGAAGTTGTCGTAGAGTATCGATTAATACTTATCTCACAATTACTTGTGGCTCCTAAATTTGCTCTGGCCTATGTGGATGAAAAGGCAAGCTTGGTTTGCTTTTAGAAAAAGTGAAGAATAGAAAAGCCTAAAAGCTTGAAAGAAAAAACAAACACGAAACGAAAGAAACAGAAAGAGAACAGAGGATGAAAGAAAATTCAAAGAGGTAATTGGTTTTTAAACATGTGCAAGTGTGCGCACAAATGAGGAAAAACATACTACCTCTATCCCATATTCTTTGTACCATTTGACTTTTTCACATAGTTTGACTTGAATTTATTCATATTAGTATTTGTTAGAAAAAATTTTTAAACAAATATATTCAGAAACTATATGTCTTGATTTATCATTCTTATATAATGTTCATTTATGTTCTAAAATGTTGAAAATAAAAAATCATAGATTAATTGCTAAAAAGTGAATGATGCAAAAAATATGGGATGAATGGAGTATTTCCTTCCTTCTTTTTACTCATTCAACTAAGGAAACTTAGCAAAGTAAGATTCAACCATTAAATAAAAAAAAGGATATTAAATAGAGAGATATTTATTTAATTAATGCTTGTATTTATTTTCCCTTTGTATTGTGATTTGTTATTCATATCTATAAATATTATATTAACAAAATTAAATTGCAAGATCTTGGATTTTGCTCCCTTAATTTATAGTGATGCTGGTTTCAATATTACTCATGGAATTATTAAAGTTATTCTATGTCCATGCAACAATCAAATGGTAACATCAATCTTATATCTTTAATGCATATGAATCATTTCATGCTCCATATGTAGCGGGGAAAAATATAATGGTGGAATTCGATTATTTTATATTTATCTAATTATTTATTATTTATTTTAAAAAATCTTACTGACCATTTAATTATTTCAAGTTAGACGATGTTAGATTTAAAATTTTGGGTAGGAATTTTAGTTCCGCATCATAAAAGGATGATTTTAGGGAGTTCTGACTTTGTGGGTTTGGAGGATGGCCCGTTGGATTTTCCAACCGACTTGGAAAACCCAGAAGCCCAAAAAAGGCCTTTACCAAAGATGCCGTTACACTTTTCTTTACTGTTGATTTAAAAAAAAGTTGCATAATCCTATACACCTGACTTTCCTATAAATAGTATTTACTTTCCTTATGAAAAGTAGCCAGATTTTTACAAAGAGCTCTCATATTACTTCATTTTTCCCCACACTTTTATTTGCTTCTGCCATGCGTTTTTATTTGATTTCTGCTAATACTTCATTTTGCCTGGTATTTTATTTTGCTGGTTCTATTATTTATTATTTTGCCTGATATCTTTTCTCCTGCCAATCCCCTAAGTTTGCTTGCTCCTCCTCCTTGTTGGCCCCTAATCATCTTCTTTCCCTTTCATGTGTAACACTTTGCCATCTTCCACAAATAACCCTCACTCGCAATGTTTTTTTATTGTTGATTGTAAATTTATACATATTAATGACTCATTCATGTCCTCACTTTCACCCTTTCCCCTCCAAGTCTAGATTCCTGGCTACGCGCCCTAAAAGGGTTGATGATAGAAGAGAAAGAAAAACCAGAAAAGAAACCCAGTCCAGAAACTGAAAATCCAACATGGAATTAGCAAAATATGTGAGGAAAAACTTAAGTACCAGAACAACAAGAGTTAAAAAATTGAATTCATTACTAGACTAAAGTCACCTGTACTAAAATAGGAATGAAAGTTGGAAGGAGGAATTTGAATAACACTAGAGAAAAAACTTTAAGTAAGAGCAACATCGGAGAAAGAACTTCAAGTAGACATAGAAAAAACACCAAAAGATAGAAATTGCAAAGATGAGCAATAGCAATGAAACACTAAAAGAAAAAGAATAAAAACCTTTCCCTATTCATAGGGAAAATTGTAAGCCTCGAGTAACCTCTTCAAAAACTACCACAATTATGAAAGAATATTTAGTCCTATAAGGAGCAAACACATGGCAATTCATAGTAGCTAGAAAAGTCACACTTGATCACTTCCTGAAAAAGAATTTAATAGGTATCACTTTTCCTTATAACATAACTGTTGAGTCTCCCACATGTGGCTGGGACGAACAGCTATAAACAACTTAAGTCAATACGATGATGCATAAAGAGATATGGACCAAAACATATCCAAAAAATACACAAATTCAGAATAAAACCCAAGGATATTGCATATGGGAATCGTACCCCTCACTTACAGCAATGTATAGAGAAAACTTAGAGACAATGAAGATAGGAATCATACTCATCATAAAATGACAACATAAAAAAGGGCATCTCACATGGATGTGACCACACACTAACCCCTTCTTGAAAATGCAGATCCCGAATCACCATTTTCCAAAGAGGGGAGATATTGATACTATATGGGCTCATATATGTCCCATAACAGGAGGTACAAGAAGCCTAGGCCAAATCATAATTAAGAAGGAATCTAATATAGATTGAAACAAAATCCCTTAATCATGGGATAATCCCCTATCCAAGAGTGATTCTTTTGAATTTTCCTCAAATATATAAAGGGACTCCCCTCACAAATCCTAAGGTATAAGACATTATCATTCTACCTTATGCCATCATTATTCTTTACTAGAGACTAACTTGATTGTTGGAATGTTTCCCTAAAGAAAACATCCTAGGACTCTGACATTGTCTTTGGCTGCAGGACCTTTGATTCACCATCTTTGAAGCTCCAAGGCCGGCCGACCAAGCTTGGACAATCCCACTTTGACTATTAAAGAGAAACCTTTAAATGCATAACAGAAAAATTTTTATTTTTATTTTTTGGTATACGAGTGGGAGATACTCCAAAAAAATGGTAAAGAACAAATTCCAAACAAATTGATAATAATCTCAAGGCCTAAACACACAGATGACTCATATATTATAGTGATTTAGCCAATCACTCCTCCAAACATTTTAAGGTATGATTTGAGCCTTGAATTTTGATGACCAAGGCTTTGCCCAAATGACTTAACTTTTTCCTATTTAAAAAGAAAAAAACCATATAACTGCCACTTAAGTTTTCCAATTTTTATCTTTTGCAGCCAAATATTTTATCTCCTCCACTTAGGCTACTATCTTTAATCCAAGCCTCCACCACCACCAAGACTGCCACCTCTCCTGTATAGCAACTCTCCACCTTTAAGACCGCCACCTCCCCTCTTAAGTGCCTCCCATCCTTTAGGCCAAACTTTTGAACTAAAATAAATTATCTAGATAAAATAATACCTTGAATTTTACCAAATTGAGTATTAATTCATCCAAGAACCAAAGATTTTGTGGCTGTCAAATATTCTATGCTATATAAATCATTTTTTCAATAGCCTTTACTGAACGGTCAACTAATATACAAATCTTGTTCTTACAATGTAATTGTTTATGAGTTATTTCTTAAGAATTGATAATTCAATAATGCTTATAAAGGTGAAAGACTATGATAAGGTGCATCTTAATGATTAACGCCCCGTTCAACACCGATTAATGTTGTTTGGCTAATAAGTTTTTTGCTGTGTTGACCGGCCAGTTGGTATAGGTCCTAGTCTTTCCTTCCTTTAATACCCCTAGACTTGGAAAGAATTGTTTTTTCCCTGCCATTATTGAGATGATCGTGTGCCCAACCAGATCCACCCAGCTACTTCCCTCGCTTAGCTGGTGTTCTAATTCTTGTGCGCACTCTGGTCATTAACCAAGGTACAAAAAAAAAACACCAGAAGCCAAAAAAAGCTTATGGAAATGTGCTTGAACGATGGAACTGAAACTACATCAGGTGTAAAAGTTGCAAAAAATCTCATTGTCGTTCCCGGTATAGGAGAAATAGACAACATCCCAAACCTTGGTGAAGTGTCGTCATAGTGTAAATATTGTGAACTAAAGGGAGAAACACTTCACCTTGGGTCCCACAAAGGTTGAAAAACACGTTAACTCCAACCTATTAAGTTATACTAAACTGAGCTTTTTAAGGGATTAGATTTAGTGGAAACTAAGAAATATTGAAAATTTTTATACTCCATATTTGTGCTTTGAGAAATTTCAGCTACAAATCAAGATATTTTAGAGGTTTAAACAAGAAGTTATATTGATTCTTGCAAGATATCATTGAAATAATAGACATTGCATGACTCTAAAACTTGGTGATTAAACTATACCTATTGGCTAATCTAAAAATTGTGAATAAAAGATATATTATAGCTTGAGAAATCTAGTTTCATATAAATTTTACAGGTTGCAATTTGAAGTTTCTTGTATAGAGTTATGATCATTCTCATGTGAGTATTCAATTTGAAGCAGAACCAAGGCTTTTGAAAATTAAATTAGGCCCTGATGATAGTTCATACTATTTTAATTAAGTTCAAAAACCCAATTGATCAATGGTGGATGGAAGATCTAGCTTGTATAGGGTTTGCTGCAATTGCAGAGATGAGAACATGTAATGAGGTTACATTTAGGAATAGGACTTAGGTAGTAAGAGGTAAAGTTTTGGGTGCAAATGATTGAAATAAAAAACCTAGATAACTATGTTTAGTTGCAATTTAAGTCCTAAAATTTTAAATTGTGCAATAAGATATAATCTATCACATAATTGACGGAAAATTTTGAAGTTATCGAGTTAGGTGACTAAAGTGTCTCAGTTATAAAAATCCAGTTTTTTATTCATGCCCTCAAAATGTTTAGAGCAGTGATTGATCGAGCTACTATAGTACTGAAGTCATCTAGGTATTCATGCCTAATCTTAAATCTTAATAATGAGTTGAAACAACCAATTTTTAAGAGACTACCGAAAACCTGGTCACATATTATTCAGTCCTCTCGATCTTGATGAAATATAGTTTCTTTGGATGTTTTCTAAGAAAAAATTGAAGCTGAAAATTGATTCGATCATCCATAAAAAAAGAAACAAAAACGTACTAGTATCTAATTTTTTAACACCAACACGTACACAAGGCCTATGAAAAGTCGAAGTCAAGGAGGTCGGCGAAGTCAAAGGAATAGTTGGCAACATCGAACGATCTAACGGCCATCAGATCATATGGCAGTGGATAGTCGGGCGTTGAGGGCTGATGCTGGTCGAGATCTTCAGTACCGTTCCCAGGAACATGCGAAAGCTCTTGCTGGGCAGAGGAGAAAAGGGAGCTGCCGTGGGGCTGAAAGGTGGAGGGAGAGCCGAAGCTGAGCATTTTAGAGGAGCAGGAGCCTATGGAAATGGAAATGGAAACTTGGCCGGGTTTTCATGGACCATCTGGATTTGTTTGGTTGCTTCGCACCCTTGATCGAACTTGTGTGTGCACCGATAGTAGCACCTGTTTAATTGGTTACCCGTGAAATTAACAATAGATTAATGGTTTTGAATTATTTGTCTGGCAACGGTAAATTTAATCTATTAAACTATTATAAAGGGAAACAGAAGAAGATTTCTGTCATTGTAGTAATGATTGGAGTCCAACTGTCTAACATCTTATATTTTCCTCCATTAAATGACAAAATTACCCCTAAAATAAAAATATAAACCTATAGATGCCTCTTAAATGTTCTCAGTTTTGACTTACATTTAACATTTTAGCTAAAATTCATAAGTTTTTCTATTTTAAAGTGTGTTCATAGTGCACAACGAATCAACAATCACTACTAGAAAATAAGGCATTTGAGACAGGAAAAAAATGTAGGTAAACCATAGAAAATGGTTATTTCCTACAATTAAAATCGTCGGACAAAACTGTAGGAAAAAGTAATGTCAGAAATAAAAACCGTCGGATAAGCATAAAATACTTCTTTTGTGATGACTGTGGATCCCAGTTTATCCGATGGTTTTAAGATGCATTAACTCTTATATTTTTCTGACAAAAGCATTTCCTACGGTTTTGTTACCCCACGACCTCCTACGGTTTTCTGACATTAATATTGTTCCTACGATTTTGTGATAAGTTAAATAATTTAGTAAATTAATTTATACATAAATTAAAAACATATTATATTGCATTGTATAATAATAATAATATATATATATATATATATATATATATTATCAAATATATATATATTATTATTATTATTATTATTATTATTATTATTATTATTATTATTATATAACAATTGATCAAAGTAGTCAATAATTCACTATACATAACAATAATCAAAATTTACAGAAAAAAGTTAATTACAAAAAACTAAAGGTCTAATATAAAATCAATGGGATGCAGTGCCGGGCTGATCATCCCCATCTCGCTGGCTACGATCGTCCTCATGATGTTGAGTGGAGGATCCGGTCCGTAGGTCGTCTGAGAGAGCTGATGCAGGTATAATCCCCTGCTGGATCAACCTGTTAAGCATGGCGCTCATTGCAGCCTCGGTCTCTCGTTGGACCTGAGTGCGAATGTCTGCCTGTAACTGGGTAAAATCACTCCGTAGCTAGGTGTTCTCAGCCCTCAACTAAGCAATCATAGCCGAATCAGCACGTGGAGCCTAAAAAATTTGATAAGTAGTAATTACCAATGTAAAAGTGGTAAAAATAATTAATTAAGCTAATTGCGAATGAAAAATACCCGATTTGGTCCAAAAGTGTGAGGATCGGCGAGTCGGAATGGAACACCATGGTAGTCGGCCTTTTTTTGGTGGGCCTCGTACCTCGCTCCGTACCTCTGCATCGAACTGCGGGCGGTCATCCGGATTCTGGTATTTTTTGAATCCGCTAGACATATCCATCCTACAAGAAAAAGAAATTAGAGTTAGTAAGACAGATATTATATTTTTAAAACATTGTTAGTAATTGTAAATGAACATTTATTACCTGTAGCTGCTGTGAAATCGGATCGATGGGCTGATCAGTCTTCTTGCGTTTATGAGTATGAGACCACCACTCATCAAATGATGGCTCAACTCCATCTTGGGCTTTTGTCTGCACAATTTTAGATATCATTAAAAATTTAAGTACTTAATAAATCATAAAAAAAATTATAATGTATGCAAGGGAGAAGTTGGTACCATACGATCCCAGTGCATCTCGCATGGGATTGAGCCCATCATGTGCTTCGGAACAAGGCCTAAGCTATCCGCTATGTGCTTGCCATGGGAACCAACCTCCGATAGCTTCTTCCATCTCTCTTACTTCCACTGGTCACACAACTGATTCTATACCTATTGACTGTAGCAGGATGGAACATGTAGAGGCAGTAAATTGTAGTCAGGGTTGGCAAAAAAAGTCGGGGATCTTTTGAATTGCAATGGACCTCCAATTATAGACGCGGTTTCGCACGGACCGCGAACAGTAGTCGAACACAATCCGGCAGATGGGGCTGAAGTCTCTAGGGTACAATCTATAGTAGTTCTGCAATTTCACAAAAAAAGAAAGAAAATATGAATTAGTCAATATACAAACTATTGTTTAAAAATGTTTAGCAACCAATTACCTTTAACTTGGTGACGTGCTCTTCTCGTATAGCTCGAGATGCATGTGACCAAGCTATACAACTTTCGTCCCACAACCTCACATGAATGGAGGCTACGGTGGAACGAACGAAGCCATCAGTGAGTAAGTTGTAACAAATGATGATTATAGTAAGATATATATATAAAGTGATGTAACTCAGAACAACGTATAATTATATCAAAAATTAATTTTAGATGAGTAAGTAACACTTACTCTCGAGGGACGATCATCAGATGGTCCTGCGGACGTGGAGGTGGTGGTAAGTCATCTACCCACGGGCCTCGCCATCTAGGGAGTGGGGCCTCATCAGCTGGCTGCGCGTCAAGTGCGACGGTTGGGCCGCCAGTGGCCGGGTGCTACTAAGGTTGCTGAGGCGGCTACTGCTGTTGATACTGACTCGGGTGTAGCCCAAGTAGATGAGTGGATATACCAATCTCATCTGGATCAATGAATGAATTAGGATCGAGCTCTCATGCGGGCTGCCCGATCCCTGTATGCTAGTAATGAGAAGACCCGGATATTCCACTCATATCCAGGTAATATGTATCGATCTGCGTGTTTCAAAACTACTGAAATGCGGAGTTTGATGCGCCAAATGTCTGGGGCACATACGGTCTAGGCACCGGAGTATATGGCACCTGGGTCTGTGGTTGGGTCTGTGCCATAGGGGTCTAAGCTTGAGTTTGTGGCAACAGGGTCTCTGGCACCTGGGTCTGAGTCTCAGTTTGTGACACCTGTGTACGTGTCACAACAGGCTGTCGTGGACCCCGACTGCGTTGCAGGTCATGTAAGTCCTTGGCCAGGCCTTTGCCTGAGCTTGACTGTCTGTGGCGAACTATCCTAAAATTAAAGTTTAACATGTTTTTTATTTTTTTAATTATTGCAAAATAATTTACTACATATATATGTAATACTAAATTACTATTACGTCACAGTCTTTTATTTATAAATGACCATTACTATACTAACATTTACTTATTAAATTTCATTATTTCAGTAAACTCATTAATTTTTAAATTGAGTGCATTTCAATACCATTTGTGCAGTTACACTTTTTTAAAATTACCAATTATTCGACATATACTTATTTATAAATTACAATTATTAAACTAGCATTAACTGATTATACTAACATTACTGAAGTAACATTATTGTGCTAACTTTAACTGATTACACTAACATTATTGAAGTGACAACAATATTACTCTAACATTATTGACGTAACAGTTTTTTATGTTAACCACATACATAGTAACATGCTTTTGTACAAATAGAACTTACCATTATTACACTAAAAATTATTTATAACTAACCACATACATATTACTAACACCATATATAAAATTACTTAAAACATATAATATAAAAATTGGCTTTGAAAAATATAACATGCAATACATGATTATGTAAACAACAACTATATATAATAACAAACATTAATTATATATGAAAAAATGCTTAAAAATTTAAAATACCTAGTTGAAATAGCTCTAGAGGAGAGTTTGGGAGTGGGTTTGGAAGAGGGCGTCGCTGAATAGAGGGAATGGAGTGATGAGAACCGGAGAATGTCCCACAAATTTAAAAAGAAGATGCGGCGATTAAGCTACCTAGTTGTCCTATGATTTTCCTGCACTTTTTAAAAGTGTAGGAAAATCGTAGCAAATTATCCTACGATTTTCTTACGAAAATTAGGAAATGCATCAAAAGCGTAGGAAACGAAAATTTTAAGCTTCCCGCCATTAATTGGCTTCCCGCTTTGATTCCTACGGATTCCCAGTTTTAGTCCTACGGTTTTATGATAGTTACCTTGTCCTACAGTTTTGCTACTTATTTTAAATATTAACTCAAAACCATCGGATAGCGCGCTGCCCTAGGTGACATTGTCCTACATCTCTCATACGACTTTTTAAAACTGTGTTAAAACCGTCGGTCATTTCCTACAATTTTCCTAAATACTTTTAATATTAGCTCAAAACCGTCGCATAACATATTGCCCTAGGTGATAGAGTCCTATATCTTTCCTACGATTTTTTGAAAATACGTTAAAACCGTCGGTCATCACCTACACTTTTCCTACATTTTTTTAGTATTAACTTAAAATTGTCGAACGCCATATATATATATGTGTGTGTGTGTGTATATATATATATATATAATTTTTAATGTGTATATATGATGCCCCGAGGCATCCTCGTTAAGTGACATTGTGACTTCTAGAGGGACTTCCTGAGAGGGAGAACGCCTGAAGCCTAGATTTCCCAGAGGAGCGTGCCTGAAAAGCTCAGAAGAGAGGTTTAGGAGGTCCCCAGAGTGTTTTTCCGGGGAGGAGCCTCTGACGCCCAAGTCAGTGTCTTGAGAAGGTGAAGGGGGAGCACTAAAGATTTTAGTGGCCTTGCCTGTTTGTGTTTTCTTAAGAAAGGGGGTCTGGTCCCCGGGGGGTCCCCTGCCAAGGTTTGTTTCCTGGTATTTATAGGAGTGTTCAGTCCGTTCAGATCATGACACGTGTTCAGTCAGATCTTTCCTGTACCTTCGGGCACAGGGGACAAGTAGCTGTTTGCAGGCTCCTCGAGCCTTGGTCCGAGACAGGTCGTGACAAGACCTGGACGGGGTGGACATGTTAGACCGCCGTTCCAGGCGGCGTGTAGCGCCTACGGACGACATGTCAGAGGCTCCTTAAATGCTCCTGCCGTATTCCCGAGGTCCCCTGGGTGAGGTTATCCTTCGATACGAACGTCCTTCTTTGGCAGGTGTACCACTAGTTCAGGAAGTCCCCTAGCTCGGGGGTTCCGCCTTCGGGCCAACTATTCTCCTGTTTTGGAATAGCTAGACCTTCGCCTCCGAAGGCGATCCGCGTGGTCCCCCGAGGGAGCTGGTAATGTTTTTGAAGTCCCTGAGGCATTAGCCAAAGTCCCGAGTTCGACACGTCTTGACTTTGCTCCTTCCGAGGTCAGAGATAGTGCCTCCTTCGGGTAACATTAAGCTCTCTAGTTACGTTGTTTTCGGTAGGAGGCACGGGGTGAGAGAGGCGATAGACCTTCGGCTATCAATATATATGAAATAATTACTATGTTAGTTCACTTTTTTCTAGTTGAAGAATAAATGAAAATATTTATGTTTGGAATTTAAATTTATGGATTTAATGTATATGGTCAGATTGAATCTCCCAAATTTATTAACATTATTATCATTTTTTTTAGTAGCATGCAATAATTTTTGGACAGAAAAAAATTGATATATTCATTTCAACGACGCAGGTAATTAGATATGTGATGATTAAATTTGATAAATTTAATATTTTTCAATCCACAACACAAATGCATTCAAAGATATATTACGGCTTCAAATAAAACATGCAGATGTTTTGAACAATTACACTTAATCAAACATCCACGCCTTCATCTGACTCTATAACGATGCCTCATCATCTGATGTATCCCCATCGGCTTGTGTGACCTTAATGGTCTGATCTATGTCTTGCATGATTTCAGGATAACACGTGAAATCGATAAGTATGTTAATCTCATTGAGGGCAATGCCATCAGTTGTTACCATTGGTACTTCACTTGAAATCACTTCTTGGAATGGCTCGTCTATGGTTTGTAACTCGCGTGTTTGCTCACCAGACATTTCCTCATTGCCCTCAGAAAGATTACTAAAATTATTCGATGAACAATCAATGAAAGCTTGTTGCTTCATCTTAACCACCGGCCACCACTGATGAAGAGTCTTGTTAGGGTACTGACAGTAGTAAACTTGTTGAGCCTGTGTCGCAAAGATAAATGGCTCAAGTGATGATAATCTAGACTTCCATTTAATGTCAACAACATCGATATATGTGCAACTTCGAACACCATGTGTCGGATCAAACTAAGTACATTTGAACAGCGTCATGACTTCATACCCACTCCCATGGTACTCAGTACATATAATATCATCAATAAGGCCATAAAAATCATACCCACTAGATCCCTATGTCTCTCCTTTCATGCAAACAACATAATTCTGTGTTGTTTTGTCTTTGCCATGAGATTATATGTGGAAACGAAAACCATTCACAATACATCCATTGTATGAAGTGGCTACTCGAATAGGACCACGGGCTAATCGTACAATACGAGGATCTAATTTATCCTTGAAATGGTTAAACTGAAAATAGATAGTTAATATAATAACATAACTGCACAGTATATACAAACAGAACACAATTAGGTACATAAAAATTATCGCACTATGATACTCACGTATGATGAGAACCATTCGGTCAAATGTTCATCTCTATAACTTTGTAATTCACTTTCACATAATTGGGGAAATCTTGTTGATATATAAGAGTCAAAGTGCCTGAAATGATAACTAGTCAATAATAAATTAAAGCAAGCCACTTGATATAAAAATCCTCATAGTTGTTTACATATATGTCACCTGACAATCGGTATAATCTCATTGCAGTTGCACAAAGTGTAGATATGCATTTGATGTTTCTCAGTGGGATGAAGTAAGCATTGTCGCCCGCGGTTAGGTATGTTACGGCATCTTGTATTGAAGATAGATAACACTTGACCCTCAACATAAGCCACAGGAATATCAATATCATCATTTCGTGGGACCCTGTTTAACCGTGTAGAAATATTTACTTCAAAGTAATTGTTACAAAATGTAGACATTTCCTGGACCAAGTACGCTTCCACAATTGAACCTTCAATTGCAGCTTTATTTCTAGCCTTTCGCTTCAATGACCGCATTAGTCTGCCAAGTTAAAAAAATATAATAATTAATGACATCTAATATGCAAAAATTATTGACATATAATATATAAAAATTATTGACATAAATATGAATGCAAATCCAAAAATTACCTTTCAAACGGATACATCCATCAAAATTGAACTGGACCAGACAACCTTGCCTTATGAGGGAGGTGGATGACAAGACGTTCCATCGAATAAAAAAAGGCAGGAGGGAATATCTTTTCTAGCTTATATGGTAACCACTATATTCTGCTCCAACTGTTGTATGTCATCAAATCGAATCATATTTGTGCATAATGTTCTGAAAATGAGCAAAACTAAAAAATCGTCTCCCATATAGGACCTGGCATATACCCACGTAATGCAATAGGAAGTAACCTCTGTATTAACACATGACAATCGTGGCTCTTGAAGTTATAAAATGTACCGTCACTCAAGTTAACCGTACGGCCCAAGTTCGAGTCATACCCATCAGGCATATTTATCGTTCTCAGCCATAGAGTAACTTCTCTTATATGTTCCCAACTCAACATATAAGATGCTTTTGGTTTCACATATTTCCCCTTAATATTTCGTAAATGTAGTTCATGCCGCATATTTTTTAACTCCTCAAGTAAAATGCGAGAATTCGAGTTATCTTTTGTTTTTTCCCACGTATATCCATAATAATATTAAAAATATTCTCGAAACAATTTTTTTCAATATGCATGACACCCAAATTATGGCTAACTAGCAAATGCTTCCAGTACGGTAACTCCCAGAATATACACCGCTTTAACCAATTATGTCATTCTCCAAACCCTGCAACTCGGTGTTTATCACATAAAGAGCCAAACGGAGGAAAACAATACCCAACCAACATATCATGAATTGCCTCACCTGACTTATATGGATTATCGACAGCATTAACCTTCTTCCCTGGGATGAACGATGTTACATTCGAACGGAATGTGTGATTATGTGGTAAAAAAACCTTGTGACAATCAAACTAATATGGCTTTCTGCAGTTCTTCAACATAAATGTGTCAATTTCATCCATGCAATGTGGGTACGCAAGCTTACCATGGGTACTCCAACCTGAAAGGTTTCTTAGTGTAGAAAAATCATTAATTGTCCATAATAAACATGCCTTCATAACAAAATTTTGTTGTCGATAACTGTCCCATGTAACAACCGTTTCCGACCATAAAATTTCGAACATCTCAATCAATGGTCGTAAAAATACATCAATGTTGAGTCCTGGTGCTTTAAGACCGGGAATTAGGAGACTCATAAAAATGAAAGGTTCTTTCATACACAGTTTCGGCGGAAGACTGTAAACAACTATAAAGATTGGTCATATCATGTATGTTCCACTAACAACATTATTTGGGTTAAATCCATCGGTACACAATCCAAGCCTAACATTTCTAATTTCATCAGCGAATAATGGGAATGTTCAATTTATGTGACGCCGCACTTCAGACTGACATGGATGACCTATACTTCCATCATTGCATGATTTATTATAAGCATGCCAAGTCATGTGAGTCACTGTTTTTGATGACATATACAAGCGCTTTAACCTACTAGTAATTGGTAGATACCGTAACAATTTTTTGGGAATCAACATCTTTCTTCTGAAGGTTACTCTTTCTTTATATCTACTGCTTCCACATTCACGGCAATGTATTAATTTCTCATCTTCTTGATAGAATAGCATACAGTTATTCTCACAGGCATGAATTTTTATATATGGCAACCCAAGTCCTTTTGTGAGTTGTTTTGCATCATATAGGTTGAAAGGGAGTCTATTACTTTTAGGCAACATTTCTTTGATAAGCTCCAGTACTCTATCAAAACAATGATCTGTCATATTAAACTCACTTTTGCAACTTAATAATTGGGTCATTGCAGACAATCGTGTTTGTTTAGTGCACCCATCCCACAACGGTGCATTTGCATCATCCAACAAATTATAAAATTGTTGTGTGGTCAGATTAGGTAGCCCCTCCCTCATTTCAGACACATCGAACACATTATCATTATTATCATTGGCATTATTAGCTTTTTCGACATCAGCATCGATAAACTCTTCGTCCACCAACATTCTTTCACTATTTCTAGATCTTACATTCGACGATAACGGACTTATTGATTCATGTACTATATGTTCATACCCATTTACACTACTTGATTCCCCAGCTATCCCTCCATATAAGTGCGATGGAAAATAGCTACGGGCCACACTGAAATCGTGCAAATTGTGATCATACTGTTCATTATGACAGTGCAATATGTAATAGTTTGACATAAATCCATATCGAAACAAATGCTCTCTCATTTTCGCTTCTGTTATATAAAATCTGTTATTACATTTGGGACAAGGGCATTTAATCATTTCTGACTCCTTTCCACTACATGCAAACTGTAAAAACTCATTAACACTAGCCATAAATCCAAAATTCATATACCCATCTGTATCTGTCCTTTGGTACATCCATTCACATCCAATGCCAGCCATTTGTTTCCCTTGTAAAATAAACAGTAAAAATCCTCAACATAAATACGTAATAAATTTATTATATTTCATATAATATAAATATAGTACAAAAGTAAATGAATTACTTATATATGTCATAGATACATGTCAACTTTTCATAACTAAAACACCTACTCCATTAAGGAAAGGGCCCTACTCCATTGAAAGTTGCATAATTAGTAAAGAATTTTAACTATTCCATTGTAGGAGCCTATATGTAAATTTTGGCAGCATTTCCCTTCAGTTCCCGTTCATTGTGTTTCTCAACAATATCAACTTATTGAGAAACACACGACGGGAACAATTTAGGAAATAGTCTACCAAAATTCACAAACTGCTACTACGAAAGGAATACATTAATTGCAATACTGCTTATGCAACTTTCAACTGTCCAACTTGAACAATCCATGATTATGTTAATCACAAATATAACTTAATCCAATACATTTTGTTTTTCCACAATCTGAATTAGACCAATATTATATTTGTCATCAACACAATCATAGATGCAGAATCTAAGGTATAATAAATAAATACTTATTATACAACAACATGCTATCATATAAATCAACTACCTAAAACAACATAACTATATCTTTTAAAAAACAAATAATTACCATTTAAATCACTAACCTCTAAATTATTTTGAAACACCTCGATTGAGCTAAGGAAGATGTTGAAACAAAAATGAAAATGGATGCCGAAAGAGTAGCACAGATGAGCTGGAGAAGAGGAGATGGGTGGGTATTTATAAGCAAAGTCTGTAATAAAATTATAGGATACATATGAAAAGTCAAACTGCAAGACTGGTGTAGCAAATATGTAGTAATTTATGTCAGAAAAACATAGAAAAAGTAAACTGTAGGAAAATCGAAGTAATAAATTTCCTACATTTTTAAGACATTCATATCCTCGTTTGTCTCAAAAGGATAGGACAACATATTTGACGTTTTTCTTGCACATGTGGTCCCTACCTATTTAATTCGCATAAAAAGCGTCGGATGCCTTTGACGCCATAATTTCCCACCATCCTATTCTAACAGATGTGCTATGGTTTTATCTATCACACTTTTATTGAATGAAAACCGTTGGACATAAATTTTTATCCGACGGTTTTTTGCGAATAATTTTCCTATGCTTTTTTCCATAGGAAATTGACGTAGGAAATGCTCTTCATCTTTGTAGTGAATACTTTCTGTGACAATTTGTTATTCGGTCAACTATACAATATTTGTTTGAAAAAATAGAAGGTGATATTCAGTACTTCCATTGATACTAGATGTATTACTAGTATAACTTTCAATTCACTTCAGATTTTTCAAAAATAATTGTTGTTCCTATTATATAGTAAAGACACACAAATGTGTGTGATAGACACACACGCACACACACATATATATGGCATTGTCAAATTAGTTATTTTACCATTTTAGTAAATAGATTTAAAATTATGATGCAATATTGGAGAATAAATTTTAAGAAAGTTTTCTAGACATGATTATTAATTGAGATTTTATGGCTTTCAGTCATGAATTAGAGGCTGATTTTATTGTCACCCAAGATGGGATTGTTGGCATGAATCATGGTCATTGATTCAAAATCTTGCCTTACAGTCATCTTTGCCTTGGGTTATTCTAGGTGATTTTAATGAATTTCTGTGAGCTTCAAAGAATAATGGAGGATGACTTAAATTTGCAGGTTAGATTGAGGGCTTTCATAAAGAGGTGTAGAAGGCCCACCTTATTGAACTAGGTTTCCATGGATTAGATTTTAGATGGTGCCTTGTATGCTTAGGAGGGGTTTGGGTGCATGAAAGGTTAGATAAGACATTGGGTACTCTTTCATGGAAGCATGTGTTCTTGAAGGCGTATGTGGAATGCTTCCTTTTTGTATGCTCTAATAATAGTGGTATTCTTCTATCTTTATTAGCAAAACTGGATGTGTTCCATCAAACAATGTCAAGATTCAAAGCTACTTGGGCCATGAAAAAGAAATGCGAGACCATCATCAAGAAACATATTCAAGACTATGCTTCGGGTACTCTCCATCATAAACTTGAGGCATGCAAGTAGGGCTTATGATAGTAGAAGGAAGGGGCAGATTTACTAAAATCAGAGATTAAAATGGTGGAAAAGGAGTTGGAGAAAGTTGCTCAAGAGAAGGTTAGCAAAAAAGCTATATGTCAAAGAGAATGAGGAGAGATGTTGGAGTGAAAGATCAAAGATCATTCGGCTTCACCAGGGCGATCAAAACACTCATTTTTTTCCACTAGATAGCCTCAGGAAGGAAGAATCAAATCTTCATCCATAAATGTAAGAGAGAAGACGGGACCAAAGTACCTACACAAGCAGAAATTCAAGAGGAGATTGTAGGTTTCTCTTCTTAACTAATTATAGCATCCCTGTGATGGCTCTCCTAGTTAAAAAAAGGTCTTACCCAAGTATTTGTTTTAGTTTGTTTAAGTGTTTTTATTAAATTAAGTACCTCAAGTTACCACCTTGTTAAGCAAGAAAGGCAAGCTTAACTAAGTAAGTGAGTTCCTAAGTGTGGTTCGGCACCTTAAAGTCAAAAACGGGTAAATTGGTAATTTTGACCCAAGTTAGAAACATGACTATAATTTTGATGAATTAGGGTCATGTAAGAAAATTTGGCTTAGTTAAGTCAAGACCATTAGTTATCCTAGCTATTAGAACCGTCTTTGAAGGTTTTGAGTAAAGTGTGGCACTAAGTGTTTATTTAAGCCATTTAGATCTTAAGTGGCCAAAGTGTCCAAGAGGCCAAGTGTGAAAAGCTTTTTGGCATCCTTAGGAGCAAAGGAAATATGGTTTTGGGTTGAGAGTTTGGTGACCAAATTAAAACGAATGAGAACTTGTAGGTCAAGGGGCAAGAGTGGAAGAAGTATGCCTTAGAGGGAGGGAGTTAGTATATTTTTAGGTGAATTACCTTGCCTTGCCATTTGTTTCCTTTCCCAATTTCGTAGCTTCATCTCCTCACCAAAATTTCTGCTCCAAAGCTTCCCATTTCTGCAATTCTCCATCAATTTTTGAAGGCCCAAGGTGTTTACAAGAAGCCTTAAGCTTCATTGTTGGTGCTTTTGCTTCAACTAGCTCTTTTGATGCTTGTTTGGACTTGAAACCTTAGGTAAGCTTCTTGGGTTTTCATGGGCTGGTTTTAAGTTGTTTCCATAGCTAGAAATGGCCTTGGTCTGAAGCTATTGGTGCCATATCACATTGTTTTTAGGTTTGGAACTCAAGAGAGCTTGGTTGAGCTAAGGAGGGCTTGTGCTTTGATTCTTGCTTTGTGGCTAAGTTGAGGTAAGGGTTCAAGTTAATTAAGCTCAAATAATGCATAGAAATGTAGTGTTTTGTGTGGGAATGAAGTAGAAACAAGACCCATATGATTTGAGTTTGGGATGAGAAAGTTTGAGCAGTTTTCATGCAAGGTCGCACGCTGTTGCGCAATGCTGGGAGGCGTTGGCGACGCGTTGCCGCCGGCGACTCGAGTTGGCGACACGTTGCCGAAAAGTGTGAAAGTTCTCCGATTTCTGATGCCTTTGGGGACGCGTCGCCAAGGTATTTTGCCCCCAAGCTCCGGGCATCCTAAAAGTGCCTCAAACTCTCGGTCTTCATCCCTAGGCTAACTTAAGATGTTCCGTAGCCTTGGTTGGGTCTAGAACTCATTCGTAAGTTGGGAATTATGCATTATTTAGGTGGTAGCTAAGTTGTGTGGTTAAGGAAGAGTATGAAATGGTGGCTAAGGAAATTAAAGTGCTTAAGTTCCTAAATGAGCACTAAGGGGATTAAGTTGGTTTCTAGACTCTTTGTTGGCCGAGTGGAATGTCATAGACCTATGGTCAATAAAGAGGAAACCTAAGTAGATCCAAACCGAACCATTTAGTTTGGTAAGCGAGCCACTACAGAGCTCTAAGCTAAACTCTAAGGGTTTGGCTAGTTAAACCACATAGGATGGCTACCTTGTACAATAAATTAAGGGTAAAGGCGGGTAAGTTTGAGAGAAGGTGATGACCTACTCTAGAACCCGTAGGTGGGACTTAAGGGAGGTAAAGTACCCGAGATACGAGGGCCAGTGTCTCAAGTACCTCCGTCGTTTGAGCTCACGGCAAGCTTATGGCACTTAGTGTGCAGGAAGTCCCAAGTGTTATGTGAATTTCATATCATACATTCATGCATTGCATATTTTACATGTTGTTATTGCTTGAGTTTGTTTGTTGGTTGACCACTTGTCTGTTTGCTTGTTTGTCATGGTTGCATGTTGGCTTGCTGCTATCTTCTTGCAGGTAGCCCAAGGGACCCTTACTGAGTACATTCATGTACTCACTCCCTTAAGTTTATTGTGCAGGTTCTAACCCCGGGCATAACAACTAGTTCATAGCTGTGGCCTAAGCTTTCTCTTTTGCCGGTATTTTTCCTTGAGGATCCTTGTGATACTAAGTTTACTTGTGGTCTAAGCTATGTACTAACTAAGTTTATGCCTTTACAGTGTAGAGGTTAAAGGGTGCACAAGAACTAAGGAAGGGCTTGCACTTGGAGCTTTGATAGCTCAAAGGTGTGGTTCAAGTAGATGATCTTAGTTAGGTTTTTGTCTCAGGTATATAGTACCTTGTGTACTAAGGAGTTGCCTCTATTAGGATAAATTGTGATGTAAAACCATCTAGTTACTTTTGGGTGCATGCTAGTGGTGTTAAGTATGCACAAACTATTACTTAAAGTCAAAGTAACTAGCATTTTACTGTCTTGGCACGTTTTGAGTATGTTTTAAGTGAAATGCTCGAGCAACGTTTTTAACAAATAATCTACTTATTCGTTTGCATTGCCAGGACAAAAGCATGCATATCTTTTACTGGGTAGGCTAAGAAACTGGTTGCATATAAATTGTTTTAATTTATCTTGACGAGTAATAGTTAGCCAATAGTAACTTAGTAGGATTCATAGTCCCTAAGGGCTTACAAGCTAAGTTAATGAGGCACTGGGGCCTCGTTCCGCGACAATCCCATCCATCTTTAATGGAGGAGGTTACATCCCATATTCAGCTGCTAGTCTCGGATACTATGAATGAAAGTCTTAGGCTCCTTATTTCGCTGAGGAGATTTGCACTCCACTCTTCCATATGCATCCGGTGAAGTCTGTAGGTCTGGATGGTATGCCACCCCTTTTCTATCAGAAATATTGGCACATTTTAAAGGATGAGGTGACTAAGTATATTCTTGACATTCTAAATGGAAGATCGATACTATTTGATTTGAATTATACCTTTGTAGTCCTAATTCTGAAAGTGACTAATTTGAAAACTGTGATAGACTTTCGGCCCATCATTCTCTGTAATGTTAAATATAAACTAGTGTTGAAAGTTTTGGCTAATCGATTGAAGCCACTTCTTCCTCGATTAATTGCTGAAAATTAGAGTGCTTTTATACCGAGTTGGCTTCTTACAAATAATGCTCTTGTGGGTCATGAGATGTTTCATTATATAAATAGGTAGTATAGGAAAAGGGAGGCAGAAATAGAGTTGAAACTCGATATGGTGAAAGCTTATAATAGGGTTAAGTAGAACTTCCTTCGAGCAGTCATGATCAGGATGGGTTTTCATGTTCAACGGGTGGACCTAGTGATGAGTTTTGTAAAGTCATCCTCATTTTTTGTACTAGTAAATGGCCAGGCGTCCCGGGTATTTTGACCCTTTAGGGGTCTCAGGTAGGGTGACCAACTTTGCCCGTTCCTATTTTTGTTTTGTGCAAAAGGGCTTTCTGCTTTGCTTTGTCATGCCTAGGAAAGCTGAATGATTACAGGAATAACTATTGCGAGGGCTAGTCCGAGTATATCTCATTTGTTGTTTGCTGACAATAGTCTTTTATTCTTGCTGGACAAGGAGACAGATGTTAGGCACTTGTTGGCAATTCTAGCGCTATATAAGCATTCCTCGTGTCAGAAAGTGAATATAGGGAAAACATCGGGCTTCTTTAGTTCCAGCTACAATGGGGATCTTAGGCAATCAATAATGAGTCTCCTTGGGATGAACTCATGCTTAAAGGGGGAAAAATATTTAGGTTTTCATTGGCTACTCAGTCGGAAAAAAACTATGTAATTTGAGTTTCTTATTAAGAGAGTAAAGTAAAAATTATCACTGTGGAAAGCTTCTTTACTTTCTTAGGCAGGGAAGCGCCTTTTAATCAAAACAATTATATAGGCAATACAGACCTATCTAATGAGTTGCGTTTTAATCATGACTAAAATGTGTGACGAATTAAGATCACTGGCAATTTTCTTTTTTTGGTCTCATGATGTGGAAGATAAGTAAATGGTATGGTTTGCCTGGAATCGCATGTGCACCTCCAAGAGGGCGGGGGCCTTAGGCTTTTGGGTTGTGGAAGCCTTCAATTGGACTATGTTGGCAAATCAAGCATGGAGAATAGCAACAAATCCAAGGAGTTTACTAGCATGGGTCTAGGAAGGAAGGTATTTTTTGACAACTCAATTTTTTTGGGCAGAAAAGCCAAGTTCATACACAATTATTTATAAAGGCTTGCTGGAAAGGAGAGATATTATACGTAAAAAGGCTTTTTGACGACTAGGTAATGGGTTCAATATTTCAATTTGGATAGATAATTGGCTCCCTGTAGATCATAGTAAGCCTATAACCATGATGGTCCTGAATACAGAGCATTGGAAGGTGTGGCACTTAATTGATCATAATGCAATTCAATGGAATTATAATATTATTAATGCCTTGCTTCATCCTTTGGACGTCGCAATAATGAAGGTGATTTCTCTAGTGCCTCAGTTCTAGGAGGATGTATTAATGTGGGGCACGAACGAGAATGGTTGCTTTTCGGTGAAGTCGGCTTACTACCTAGTGTTTGCATGCATGAATGGCCAAGATCCCTTGCTGCGTTTGAAATTTTGGGAGTGGGTGTTGTGTCTAATGTTACCACCAAGAGTGCATTTATTTTTTTTAGAGATTTTGTCATGATGCCCTCCCAATTGGAGTGAATCTTTTGAGAAACAGCTTGAATGTCGAGTCTATATGTCTGGTGTGTGGCTCCCAAGTTGAGTTAATGGTGTACTTGATATTCAGGTGCTCTTTCTTGGTTTTGGTTGGTTGTGCTCTAGACCTTTCACTTCCACATGTGACAGAAAGGTAGCAGGAGGATTTACAGGCAAGTTTGTCGAGCAATGAGGATCAAGCTCTAGTTGTCCATGAAGACCTCTGCCAGAAGCCATCTTTCGCTGCACAGAAGGAGGGCAGAATTTCGGCACACCCAACTCATACACAACAGCAGGTGATGCGGCAGTGACAGCCACCCAAAGGAGATATATGAAGATTAATGTGGATGCAGCATTGGATGTGAGGGACAAGAAAGGCAGTGTTGGTGTAATTTGTAGGGATGCAACTGGGAAGGTGACCTTTGCACTCTCGATTGGCATGAACTATGCCGGGCTGGAAGTACTGTTCTTGGAGCACTTGCAATTTTATGGGGTATTAAGGAAGCTAAAAGATATGGTTTGGAGTATATAGAGATTGGGTATGATTCTCTTGTTCTTATTTTTTAACTTCAATCGGGGATGTCCCCTTCTTTAATTTACTTTGGAGCTCTCATAAATTAGGCTCGAACTTTAGGTAGTTTCTTTCCTATGTACAAGTCTCTTTTTTGTAGGTGTTCTTCAAACGTAGCTGCCCACATCTTAACTAGAAAGGGCATCTTAGCTAGGAAGGGCCTACGTCATGGGAAAAAGTGGCTTGAGAGACCCCCTCTACTGAATGGTTGTTATCTGTTTTGGCTTAATTTGATTGGAGTTTCTACCGTAAAAAAAAAAAGTTTCCTAAAGATATGATTTATTTCAAAAGAGATGAATTATTGCAAGAATCTTTATGTGCTTCGGTGTGTTGATATTTTCCTTTTTCCCAAGAAATAAGAAATGCAATCTATAACTCATGATTATATTATTATCTATAGAGGAAGCTTAAAATTATCTCAGGATCAAGGTGAACACTGAAGAATTTAAAAAATATAAAACGATGTAAGTTAGAATTTAGCATCCAACTAATTTGCACCTCAAATTGTCCATAACTAATTTCATAATTGCCTAAAGTTGAAACTCTTGAAACTCAAAATTAACGCTTAATTTTAATCAATTTTGACTAATTTTCTTATGAAAATTTTGGATCTCTTATTTTTTTTATTATATATATTTTTTCAGATTAAAACAAGTGTGACGTACGGGTGCTAATAAATTGTAATGGAGCAAATTATTCATATATCTACATTTTTATGTAATTATAAACATTCTATATACTAATTACCACCTAAAAAAATTAACTTTATAGAATTTTTTTTTCAATGTTCTCAAAATTTAGCGTGATTAGTAGATTAGCCTAGTAAGATTCCTACTTTTGTGTTTTTCAAATATTATCTATTTTTTTTTTGAACGGCATAAAGAATGAATTTATTACTAAAAGGGGGAGAGAAAGAAAACACACTAGCAAGGAGCTAGCCCTATAACCCGCACAGGAACTCCCCCCACCCCCTTACAACAAAGCTTACAACGGCTTAGACAAGAACCCAACTCCCCTCCCTTTTACAACCAATTCTGAATCGCCAATTTTGGATTAGAAAACCATTCAAACCAACTACAGTTGAGCTTTGGGCACCTGTTCCTAATCCATAAGTAAGAAAGACTTTGAACTTGGAACAGCACCTGTCCGAATGGTTTTCTACTATCTGCGAAGACTAAACTATTTCTTTTATTCCAAATAGACCAAACCACGATGAAAGTTATAGCCTCCCAAACCTTCTGATGAGCCGTATTAAAGCAGCCCAGATGTTGACTGGCCAGAGCTTGAATCAAATTTCCTGCTGGCACCGCATGAATATGCCACCAAGAAAATACTGCATGCCAAACACCCCTTGCATGAGAGCAGTTCACAAACAAGTGGTCCAACGATTCCTCTTCCTGTTTGCAGAATGGGCAAAGGGTATCTTGAACTGAGAAGCCTCGAATCGCCATGTTAACCTTTGACGGGAGCCTATACTGCAGAGCCCTCCAGATGCAGACGTTGACTTTTCGAGGGGCCCACGAATTCCATCTTGCCGCTTGGCCCCTGGGTGTTGTCGGTAGAAGAGCTTCATCCACCAAACTGGACAGCACCTTAACCGAGAACGTCCCAGAGGAGTGCAGATGCCACCTCCACCTGTCAGATGATCCTGCATTCAAGTTTAATAAGCCCGGTAATTTCGACAACTCCACAAACTCACCTAACTCCCTCCCTCTTAGATCCCTCCTCCACCCCCAAACCCACTCACTGTCCCTCCTCCTTTCATTTATCAAACAACACTTTGACACCTCCAACTCAAACAACCTAGGGAACTTATGCTTCAGGACACCATTTCCCAGCCAAAGGTCCTCCCAAAATCTTACCTTATCCCCTACTCCTACAACCCACCTAAAAGATTTTAAAAAGTCCACCCCAACCTCCTCCAACTCCTTACCTATTTTTAAGATGCTCCCCCAAACTCCAGAAAACCTTTTCTCCCTCGACACCCTATCTACCCCACCATTTTCTCCAAAAATACCCTTAATAACCTTGACCCAGAACGCGTCCTCCTCTGTCCTAAACCGCCACCACCACTTCCCGAGCAAGGCCAAATTTTTTGCCCTTAGACTACCCACACTCAAACCCCCTGCCTCCTTTTTACCTAGCACCTTACTCCACTCTACCCAAGCTGTCTTTTTAACCTCCCTTGATCCCCCCCAGAAAAACTGACATCTTAAACTTTCCAAATTTTTAACCACCGATAGGAGAGCACGAAACAAAGAGAAAAAGAACAGGGGTAAGCTTCCCAAAACTAATTTTACCAGGGTCAATCTACCACCATAGGACAGAGTCTTTGCCTTCCAAGTGCACAGCCTACTCTCTACCTTCTCAATAACCTGCTGCCAAGCCTGGACTCTCTTCATATTTGCTACAATTGGCAAGCCCAGATACGAAAGCGGTAACTTATCTGTACCACAACCGAGCAAATTGGCCATTTTCACCACTTCCTCCTGGTTGACCCCTACACCAAAAATCTTGCTCTTCTTTAGATTTACTTTTAACCCCGAGGCATACTGAAAACAATCTAGGAGTCTCATCAGGTTTCTACCATTAACTTCGGACCAAACACCAAAAAAAAAGAGTATCATCGGCATATTGTAGGTGAGAAATGGATAACTCACTGCCACCCATTGTTACTCCAGCAAAAATTTTCTTCCTCTCTGCCTCCACTACCGCTACATGAAGCGCTTCAGCCGCTATCAAAAATAAAAAGGGGGAAAGCGGATCACCTTGACGGACTCCTTTCTCCATCTGAAACTCCGGAGTTGGGTTGCCATTTACAAGGATTGATACCTTTGCACTTTCTAAGCAGGCCATAATCCAGCTCCTCCATACCTGACCAAAGTTCATCTGCTCCATAATAGAATCCAAGAAATTCCAGTTTATAGAGTCAAACGCCCGCTCAAAGTCAACCTTAAACAACAACATTTTCTCATTTTCTCTTATAGCTTGAGCGACCAGCTCGTTTGTAATCAACACACCATCAAGAATTTGTCTTCCCTTTATAAACCCCGACTGCACATCACTAATCAAAAACGGAATTACTCTTTTCAACCTCTCTGCCAACACCTTTGCAATGATCTTGTATTGACAACCAATTAGGCTGATCGGTCTATAATCCCCCAGAATAATCGGGTTTTTACTCTTTGGAACCAAAGGTCACAAACGAGGAATTACAACCCCTTTCTATCTTTCCTGCTTCCCAAAAATGCAAAACAAACTTTATAATATCCGGCCCCACTATCTCCCAATGTCTCTTGAAGAAATTAAAAGTGAAACCATCCGGACCCGGGGCTTTGGAACCTCCGCACTGCCACACTGCTTCTTTGATTTCAGCTTCAGAGAACGGCTCTTCTAAACTCTGTCTTAGCTCATCTGAAAGCTTCTTGAACCCACTACTTCTGAATCCTGGTCGAAGGTCCACCTTCTCCTGAAAATTATTTTGAAAAAAGTTGAACACCTCCTCCTTAATCTCGCTTGGCTCCTCCCTCCATTTCCCATTAATATTCAGACCTGTGATACTGTTTCTCCTTATTCTTCCTCTTACAGAAGCGTGCAAAAAACTAGAATTTTCATCCCCCTCAATGGCCCAATTTACACGTGCTTTTTGCTTGATCATAGCTTCCTTAAGTTTTTCTTTTTCCGAATACCTCCACCAAGCTTCTGCTCTCTTTACTTTCTCATCCTCCTAAAGCTCCCTTGATTCTGCCAGTTTATCCCAATTCTCTATTTCTAACTTCAAATCTTCAGCTTGAACGTTCCCGGTATCAAAAGTTTTCCTCTTCCACACCTTTAACTCATGTTTCAAGACTTTTAGCTTCTCTTTAAGAACAGCCCCTGGAGTACCGGAAATGTTACAACCCGTCCACACCTTTTTAACCAACTCTTGCAAATGACTATGTTCCATCCACACATCAAAGAACCTAAAAGGCACTGGCCCGAAATCTGACAAGTTCAACTTCAACACCAAAGGCACATGATCTGAAATGTTTCTCTTCAATGCTACTACAACTACCTTTGGCCACCACTGGAAAAAATCGTGAAACACCAGGAACCGGTCTAATTTGCTCATCTTTGATGCATCCTTTTGGAACCAAGTAAACTTCTTTCCCCCCATTTGAATCTCGTGCAGGCCAGCTCCAGTAATGAAATTGTTGAAATGTCCAGCAACTCCCGCATCAAAACCACTGCCGTGCCTTTCTTCTCTAGACCTTACTGCATTAAAGTCTCCAAACACCACCCATACACCTGAGCCTCTCCCCATTAAATCTGAGATTTGCCTCCAAACTTCCAGCTTTTCTTTATCCCCCTGAGGCCCATAGACGTTTATAAAGTTTACCAAGACTGAATTTCCACCCCAATTTCCTGTCACACCCAAAAAGCCGTCTCCAGAAAAATGGTTGATTTTATTGAACACCTTTGTATTCCAAACACACATCAAGCCCCCTGATTTTCCACAGGCATCCTTCTTGACAAAGTCATACTCTGCCGAGTACCAGAAAGAGTCCACTTTTATCTATTACATTGTTATCTATTACATTGTTATAAATGAGGAGTAATAGAGATTTAAGTAATTGTTCCAACTATTAGATGTTAATTGAGTGACAACTTACATACTTGGCCTCATTAATTGACAAAATTAGCCCCACATTTCCAATGTAATTCCAAATATCCATTAATTGTTCTTCCCAGTTTTAACCACATTTTGGCGTTCAATCTAAAATTTTTACATTTTACTTTTTAAATTGTGCTTATCCAAGCATACTTTTGGAATACACCTACATTTTGTTGAGCAAATTAATTTTTATTAGACTTCACAATCAAGAACAATTATTTAAAAAGTTTAGACTTCACAATTTATTATATGATATATCTTTACAAACATATAACGTCAACTTAGAATGGCCGAGAATTGCAATTTCTGAAAATTGGAAGTTGATCAAATCATGTAAAAATTTAACACTAACTAGTTTTAGGTCAACAATATATCTTTACATACATACATATATGGTCAACCAATTAGAAGGGCAGAAAATTTAAAGTTGATCAAATTCCAAATTTGTTTGAAAATTAAATCTCACATTTATTTACATAAATGTTACACAAAAAACATATCTTTTCAAAATCAATATATCATTGGCTTAACGATATAATTTTCAATTTCCATATATAAAGTATTACAATTAGTAATTGAATTAATCTATTTTTTTTAAAATTATTTTTTAAGATTCCGTTCGTGGGACGGGTACCAAACTAGTTAAAAATTTAGAACATAATACTTAGGGGTGTCCTAGCTAATGCATGTATCGACAAATTATCCTACACAGTGGCGGAGCCACATATAGCCGAGAGTACCCCCAAGAATTTTGGATGTCTATAAATATTAGGTACTAATTTCGTTATTTTGTGAGGAGTTAAAGACCAAGTGCAATATTGTCCCCCCGAACTGGTGCAGAATATTAAAAGGTAAATTGCGCTAGCAGTCATAAATATTTACTTTTCATTACAAGTTGTGTCCTAAATCTCTCAATTATTGCATATTCATCCAAAAATATTTTCTGACATTGCAAATTCGTTCTTTCACTAATAGTTAACATTGCTAATGACCAAATTGAGATAAATATACAACAGTTGAGAACTTAGAGATGAATTTACAATAAAAAATAAATGTTGTAAATAATTATTTAAATAATTTTTTATAAAAGTTAATTTTATAAATAATTATTTAAATAAATTTTTTCTCTTATATTTTGACCGTTGCTAGTCTTGCATCCGCTTAGCTCCCCCGAGCCTAAAAACGTGGCTCCGCCACTGATACTAAATTGATTTGATTAGGCAAATGTAGTTGGATTAAAGGTATCATTCTATGGTTTTTTTTTTTTTAAGAAAATTAACAAGAATAAAACGGGGGAAAGTAGTTTCATTTGTAAGAAGAAAGATTTGATAGAATAATTAAGGCATATATACTAATTAACTTAGAAGGAATTAATCAAAATGCAAGTAGGAATTCACCCACAGTAATTATGTATACTGACCCATTAATTGTCGCACTCGAAAACACAGAAGAAGAGAGAAATTTTGGGATAGCTTAAAATTGGTACCTAGGGCATTTGTCGTGGTGAATAGTTTTTTGCGATTTTTGCTTGGTTTGTGTGGCAGAACGGCAATAAAGTTGTCCGTGAAGGCATCTGCCAGAAGCCATCTTTCACTGCACGGGCAATTGGCGTATGGCTGGAACACTGGAAGAAAGAGGGCAGAATTTCGGCACACCCAACTCATGAACAACAGCAGGTGATGCGGCAGTGATAGCCACCTGAAGGAGATATATGAAGATTAATGTGGATGCGGTGCTGGATTTGAGGAACAAGAAAGGCAGTGTTTGTGTAATTTGCTGGAATGCAACTGGGAAGGTGACCTTTCCACACTTGATTGGCATGAACTATGCCGGGAGAGAAGTACTGTTCTTGGAGCACTTGCAATTTTATGGGGTATTAAGGAAGCTAAAATACATGGCTTGGAGTATACAGAGATTGGGTCTGATTCTCTTGTTTTTATGTCTAAACTTCAATCGGGGATGTCTCCTTTAATCTTATTTCTGAATGTCAATCGGGGATGTCTCCTTTAATTTACCTTGAAGCTCTCATAGATGAGGCTCGAACTTTATGTAGTTTCTTTCTTGTGTACAAGTTTCTTTTCTGTAGTTGTTCTTCAAACGCAGCTGCCCATATCTTAGTTAGAAAGGGCCTACGTCATGAAGAAAGAGTGGCTTGAGAGACCCCCTCTGCTGAATAGTTGTTATCTGCTATGGCTTAATTTGATTGGAGTTTTTACTGTAAAAAAAAAAAAACAGTTTCCTAAAGATATGATTTATTTCAGAAGAGATGAATTATTGCAAGAATCTTTATGTGCTTCGGTGTGTTGATAAATTCATTTTTTTCCAAGAAATAAGAAATGCAATCTATAACTGATGATTATATTATTATTAATAGAGGAAGCTTAAGATTATCTCAGGATAAATGTTAACACTGAAGAATTTCAAAAATATAGAACGATGTAAGTTGGAATTTAGCATCCAACTAATTTTGCACCTCAAATTTTCCATAATTAATTTCATAATTGCCTAAAGTTGAAACTCTTGAAACTCAAAATTAACCCTTAAATTTTATCAATTTTGACTAATTTTCTTATGGAAATTTTGGATCTCTTATTTTATCTTATTATATATATTTTTTGCTTATTAAAACAAGTGTGACGTACGGGTGCTAATATTTGATTAGGCGAATGCAGCCGGATTAAAGGTATATCATTCTATGGTTTTTTTTTTAAAAAAAAAATTAACAAGAACAAAACGAGGGAAAGTGGTTTCATTTGTAAGAAGAAAGATTTGATAGAATAATTAAGGCATATATTCTAATTAACCTAGAAGGAATTAATCAAAATGCAAGTAGCAATTCACCCACAGTAATCTATGTATACTGACGCGTTAATTGTCGCACTCAAAAACACAGAAGAAGAGAGAAATTTTGGAATAGCTTAAAACTGGCACCTAGGGTATTTGTCGTGGTGAATAGTTTTCTGTCCATATTTTCTCCATGCGTGGCCATCATAAAAATTAATAGTGTTCCCTTGTCCAGGAGTCCAATAAGCATTTCCTGCCAGTAACAATTTCCAAAATTTTCATTTTAGTAATCATATAAGTTCCATTTCAAAAAAAAAAAAAAAGCATTTGGAAGAAAAGAAAAAGAACGTAGAGTTTCCAATTATGTAAGTGATTCCAGAAGCAAGTAATTTACTAGAATGAGCATCACCCTGCTTTTTTAGTTTGAATCGAAGATTTCTCTTTTTTTTTTTTTTTTTTTTTTTTCTTTTACATTTTTTTATTTTATTATTACTATTATTTTTTTTTTGGGGTTTGTTGGTAAACATTAAAATGTTGTTCATCACTTGGGTTGGGTGTTTGGAGTTTGGGCGGCCAGGCCGTCATCTCACCTGCGCTTGTAGCATCGTCGCCGAACTTTGCGTACAGAAGTACTGCTGATGCTTTCTCTGGAATCCTCAGACTTGGGACCGTCGCGAGGAAGGTGCGAGACCTCATCTTACTCTCAGCTTTTCAAAATGGAAATCGAACTCCGGAAGGAATCCACCATTTTCCCAACCAGATCTACCTTCACCACCAAACCCACGTCGCCGATAGACTGATCCAGAAACCTCCTCAGCTGGTTCTTGAAATCGCGGTCTCTAACCAGCTCCTCCATCACGTTCTCCTGAGCCTTCATCGACACACTGGTGAGTGGTGGAGCAGAAGTAGAGCTATTGGATTAGATGAGGTTGGGAAAATGGACGTTACGTAAGGAAAAGGGTAGGATAGTCTCTTTTTATGTGAGAAGAAAGGAGCAACACAACGCAGCGAAATTAAGAAGCATCCATAAATTGAGACATGCAAATTTTGTACCTTTTTTTTTTTTAAATGTGTTTGCTTTTGACATAAGTATTTATTTATAACTTTAAATCTACAACTTGTACTCCTTCAAAAAAATCTACAACTTGTACATTAATTGTGATATTACTTTATTATAGAGCTTGAGTCTTGATTCCCTTCTAGTGGCTTTTTAGTAGCATAGACTTTTAATATATAGAACATCAAATCAAGTGATTATATATGATTATTCAACGGGGAAACTTCCTTAATTTGAGACATGTGATTTTGTGTCTTTTTTTTTTTTAAATAAAATGTGTTTACTTAACTAAGTCATACGTATTTATTTATCTATAACTTTAGATCTGCAACCTATACATTAATTGCGATGTTACTTTAAAACCCTTATGTTATACAATTATTGGCTAATCATAATAAATTATTGGCCTTAAATATTGGACGACTTTAAAAATGGACAAGATATTAACCAGCCTTAAAACTTTTTTGTGCTTTACCAGCTTACTCTTAAAACTCATCAACTTGTTAAACTAGTCTCAAAACAATGAAACTGTTAGTTCTGTTAGTCCTAATTTGGACATCTCACTAGATGACAGATGGGAAACTGAGGTAGCACATAGCGGATGTTTAAATGCTAACTTGTTGGCTCTTTTTATCTGTTTCATAATTTTTGGGGATTAAATTGCTTTAAACGAAAAAAAAGAGTGATTAAAGTACTCATTTCACCACTTGGCATCTTCTTCACCCATATCACTGCAACGGCCTTTATCTGCCTTCGCCCAGGTTCGATCTCTCAAATCTATTCGAGAGCAACCGGCGATGCAGGTGTCTTAATCTGATAGACCTATTCATGGAGGACCCTTTCGTCTTAGCCTCATATTGCATCGAAGTAGGTTTCCACCAGGGCTGGGATGGAAATGAGACGGAGGAGGTCCTGCATCTCGACATTGACATGCTTGGATCGGGAAGAAGGACTTGAAGGTGTCTATACCGTAGAACCCCCTGGTCATCAAAGAGGAAAGGGCAAAACAATCAGAGGACGAGGCAGATAGGTCTCCTGGGCGATGAATTTAAGGGATTGATTTGTAGCTCTGCTCAATTCTGGTGGATGGGTTTCCTGCGGACCAGCTGGTTTTTCTACATTGTTTTTTTTTTTAAAACCAAAATCAATTTTCAGAATCAGGCCTTATCGGCCCATCCCTAAAAACCTTTAGTCAAGAGATTGAGAACTATTTCATAACCAGCAATTTCTAATGAATTAAACAATAGTTGGGACACAGATGAATCCTGTTGATCAGTAACCTAAATGGATATAAATGTACTATTGGTATTCTTACGCCTTCTTCAAGCTCATGCTGCGCCTACTGTGCTAGACATCGTTCCTGTCACCATTGACTAGGTTATTGGCTGCAAAAGAACAATGATCATTATGGCCACCCTTGCTACTAAACTCCATCTAGAGCCTATGCTAATGCATCTTATTCCCCTGTTATTTAAACACTCAAATCCATGCAGCTTCCTCTGAGGTGGTTTTACATTTGTTTGGTCAGCTATGTTGACCCTAAGGACCCTCATCTGTGAAGAATGCCAGCTAGTCCTCTGCCACTTTCTAACATCGATCAATGTGAGTTTTCCATCACCAGATGCAGAAAACAACCAAGGAAACTGATTAAGAGTGAATTGACAGAACCAGAGTGAGGAATCCATGTTATGACCTTCAAAAGAGAATATTTTTTTCCTCCAAAAAAGTAGGGAAATAATGTTTTAGTCGTTTTAGTGTTTTGTTATGAGCAATTCAATCCCCAAGATTACCCATCAAATAAAAAAGTTAACAAGTCAGCATTTTAATGTCTGTTAATTGTCACATTAGCATTTTCGTAAGACAGCTGGCGAGACATTCAAATTAAAACTAATAGAGCTAATGATTTTATAGTTTTAGAATTATTTTGGCAAGTCAATAAGTCTTAGGATTAAGTTAGCAAAACATAAAAAGTTTTAGAGCCGACTAATATTTTATCTGTTTAAAAATGTTTTCTACTGACGGAGATATTTCTCCATAAATAATTCTGCTTAGGAATTTATCTTATATGATCGAGCTTGGGCTTGATTCCCTTCTAGTAGCTTTTTAGTAACATAGATTTTTTCTTTTTCCGAAAGAACATAACATTAATTTTAATAGAACGTAAAATCAAGTGACTATAGATGGTTATTTTTCTTGTAGCTCTTATGGGTAATAATTTTAGGCATTTTATGGCCTGGAATTCTAAATTTTTACGAACTCCCCACGAAATAAATAAAAAAAATTAAAATATAAATTCAAATTAAAAATGAAAAATAAAATTTTTAAACCGAGGTAATACTTACTATAGAAATTAAAGTGTCTTTAGACTGATTTCAGATTTTCAATGAGGATAATTTCTCATATTTACGGCAAAGAAAGTTCGATTATCTAACTAACGGGAACAACAAAAACCCTATGCGCGTTGGCTTCAAGGGCAGGAGATAAAAATAGGGTCATGACGCCGTACGCGCGTCACGACCTAACGTAGCTGATAACTTTTGAAATCTATGTTTGACTTGATAACTTTTTATTGCAGGTGATATAAAACAAATGCTCTACTAAATATGTTTTTTTTCTGCAAAAGATGCTTCATTTCAATTAAAAGTAAGACAAGTAATATCTTATGAACTAACGATCATATAAGACTTTAAATAATAACAAGAATGTAAAACTGGTTACAAAAAAGTTACTCATTCCAACGACACTAAATGAATGAAAAAAAATCGTATTGAGCCAAACCTTTCAAATAAGCTAGAACAAATTTAAAGTGTTGCAAAAGTCACAAAACCTGGAATAAAGCTCAAAGAAGAACAACAATAATTAAGCAACGCTGGGATTAATCACACATTATAGACATGAATAAGACTATCTATGAAAATAAAAAAAGATAATCAATATAACATGAAAAAATAAAACTAACATTATTCTATACATTCATCTTTATATTTGTTATCAAACATTGAGAGACTCTAGTAGGGCCAAGATTCTGGTGCATAAAAAAAAACTTAGATCCATTGTTGCTTGTCTTCAATTAAAAACTGATTCTGTAAAAGTTTTGAGTCACTTTTGAACACTAGAATTTAAAAGAGATTACATCCACCATAGAATCAGATAGATAACATTGTATGAGGTCAGTTAAATGATGAAAGAAATAGAAGGAAACCAACCAAATATGGACCAAAGTCTAAATCTAGCTGGAAACAACAGATAATAGTGAGGGAGATGTAAAGAATTAGATTTGTGGAGAGAGTTTGAGGGAAAAGAGCTATTAATTTTTTTTTGAGTAATTTTTCTCGACTGAATGTTATAGTGTCTTAATATTGTCTTTTAAAGCTTTTAAAAAATAATCAATATAAGAGAGACAAAAAGAATAATTTATATAATAACAATTTCAGTAAAAATAAAATTTTAAATGTAAAAAGGTGCCAAATACTATGTAAATGAGGAAGTAAATAATGGTCAACGACGGATGAAGAATGGTGGTATGGACGATGGTGGTCCAGAACTTACTGGTGATGCTGACATAGTGGTGCAGGTTGGATCTGATCATTCAACAATTCAGCGGCACCTGGTTACTGCTAAGTATTCTTTGAATAAAACTAAAAGGATTGATTAAAATATTACAATGTAATAAAATAATTTAACTATTTTTTGAATTTAGTAGTTTCAGATGAAAGCGATTTTTATGTTTAGTTATTAGGTCGGTTAATAATTCTTATGTGTGAAATCAAATAAATGAAATTGATCCAATAGTGATAAATATTTTAACTCTATCATTTCAATCTTATATAGATTGAGCTATTTTGCATTACTTTTATGCTATTTGTTGTTCATCTTCCTTTAACTTTGGGTATGAGATGCAAAATTCTGAATATTTATTATATTTTTTCATTTATAATATACCTAGATCTTAGAAAAAGAGACTAAATAAACCGAATTGTGATTCTGATGGTTGAATCAATTCTAACATGTAATTCAGACGATCTGAATATATTTTATAAAAACTAAAAATTATTCAGATCAGTTTCAAATCAAATCAACCAAATACTCACCTCTAACTCTTGCGACATAATGAATTGGATAAACTCTACCGGCTATCCCTAAACTATATCTGATGATGCTTAATCGTCTTGAAACTATCAAGCATTACACAAATCATTTTCAAACTATTTAATTATTGCTATTTCATCCTATCATCTATCACACCATTAAGTATGGATGGAAATATAGAGTCACATCAGCAACTACGTCATTTTTCTATCTATGCTTAATGGTTGTGATACATGGCTGGACGATTAAGCAATATTGAATATAGTTTAGGGACCATTAAGCAACACTTGATAGTTTCAGGATGATTAAGCAACATTTGGTATAGTTTAGGGACTACAATTGCAGTTTGCTCTAATTATTTTGATGAATTGCACATATGGTTACGAGAATAGATCTGTCCTGGGTCATTTGCTCTTGAACTACAATATGTTACTTTTTCATTCTTGAATCACAATGTAGCAATTTTAGAGCATTGTTAGGCTTGATTACAACTTTTTTTTAAAAAAAATTATTTCACTGGCCATCATAAGTAACAACTCTCCTTTATATGATATCAACTTTGCCAACCTAAAGATGCTAAAAAGGGGGGAAAAAAAAAGATGACGTAAGCAAGAGAGACAAAATGAATTTTTGCGGACTAAGATCATCATACACAATTGACCATCAAACGCAAGGCCTAAATAGTGATACAACCTAAAACTAATTAAAGTTTAAAACTAATTACAAAAAGCTCTTATATTTCAAGGACTAACTAGTGACACGACTCAAAACTAATTGAGTACAAGTGGTATTACATTGGTCCAAAATAGTTGTAAAATTTATCCGTTTAGAGAATGATAGGCAGTAGGTGCTTATGTTAAGAAACTTGAATCTATACATCCATATAAGGCTTCCAAATTTTTCTCAGTGTGGGATATAGGGTATTACAAATGCCACCCTTAAGCACTTAACGTCCCTATTGAGGTCTATCGGATTGCCTAGTCCCCTGAACCAGCAATCTTTCTAATCAGATTACTTGGCTCTTGGCCAAGTAACCTCTTTAATCCAGCATTAGCCCAGGTAGATGCTATGTGTTGGCTTTTTTATGCCAACTTTGACCTTAAAGTCAGGGCTCAATTCATCATTATTTTGCTTGCTTATTGCTTTTATGTTTATTTTAGGGGTAGCTATTGGAGGCATGGGAAAGGAATGAAAGCAACTTGAGCAAAAGCAAGAAAATTTGACAACAAAGAAAACCAAGAAGACTGGTAATGTACACACCACTTTTTGACCTTTCCCTAAAAGATCTAAGGCTTTAGTGTTAGAATAGAAGTTGTAGACCTTTCTTATAGCTTTGCGTAGGATTTTGAATCACCTTAATCAAATTTTTGTGCATAAAGTTATGGCCAAAATCTTGAAGAGTGTCAAAGCTGTTACAGTAGTGGCATTACAGCACTGAGACTGGCACCATGGCACTACAGTGTAATTGCCCTTGTCCATTTTTAGCTCTTCTAGTGTTGCAGCATTAGGGTGGTGCCACAGAGCCAGGATCACAAATTTTCCCTTATTTTTGGTGCCCCAATGCCTGGTCCCAACTAACAAATTTAAATTCTAATTTGCAATTGATTAAGGGTTCTTTTCCCTTAGTTGATGGGTGACACAAGAAGATCTCATCACTTAGAATGATTTAGAACTATAGCATCATTAACACATTTTGCTAGAAAATAGCTAAGGTTTTATCTTCTTTGTCTCAATTTCATTTAGGTGTTTTGGCAACCATTAGAGCTAACTTGGAAGAGGCTTAAAGTGCTCAAGGAAGCTTACTTAGAGACTTGGGGAATTAAGCTCTTCTAGTCATCTTGGGTTCTGTTTTTCTTCTTCTTTTGTAGTTCTTCATGGATGTTATTTCCTACAAGTTCATGTTCATGAATAGTTTGAATATAAAGTAGTTTCATCTATACTTTCTATAGTTATAACTACTTAACATTGTTATGCTTAGTGAATGAATAGTTAATTGTCTTTGATTTTCTTGCATTGCTTGTTTATGATTAAAAGCCCTAGTTAGCTGCACCTTAGATTTCTTTTAAACTCTAGAAAAAGATTAAAAGGAATTGGATTTAGGAGAAGAGTGTAGTGATCTTGGGCTTGTTGGAAGACTATTGTAGAACACTAAGTAAAGGTAAATTAAACTTGCAATACTTCTCTTAAACTAGCAAGTCTGATAGAAGTCCATTGTAATTTAAGTTTGGCTGCTTGGGAAAGTGACCCTTAGCTTAGGGAAGTGAGAGCCCAACTAAATCACTTCACTAACAAGTAGGAACGTAAAGATATTAACCATAATCCACAAGCTAAGTAAGCTAATTAATGAAAACCATAGGAAGTGTGCAGTTATTAATTCATTAGCCCCTCAACTTGTATTGTACTTGTTGTTCTTGTTTAGCAGTAATTTAAGTAGTACTGCATAACATAGTTACACTACTAAAAAAAATCAATTGCCAACTACCATTACCAACAGTTATGGTAATTTCAAAATTATCAACGTGTAACCATTGGTAGCAACCTATTGGTAATCTACGTGTTGGAAAATTTCTAACCAATAACTTAATTTTAAGCCGTTGGTAATTTTCAACATATGGCCGTTGGAAAATGTCTAATGGAAATTACTAGCGGTCTAAGTTTATATGCCTTTTGCCAATAGTTTAGCATTTACCAGCAAACCGTGTTTGACCGTTGGTAAATACTTTCAACGCACCAAACCGTTGGTAAATATTTTGAAATTTTAAAAAAACATGTGAATAAAACTAAAATAATTAATATTAAAATTATAAAACAAAAAATTTATTAGTAATCGAAAGTTCACAAAATTTCAAAAAATTAAATCAATATTTCAAAAATTCACAAAACTCATAACAACTTACTAAAATTCTTAAATTTTTTCTAAAATTAATAAAAAATTAAAAATTAGATGAAAATTTTTAAAAATAAAATAAATTCAGAAATTCACAGAATTAAAAATATCACAAAAATTAACTAAATATTTACAAAATTCAAAAAAACTTATTGAAATTCATAAAAATTTACCAAAATTAATAAAATATTATAAATTAACCCAAATTTAAAAAACTTAGAATAATTTAAAAATCAAACACAAAATTAACTAAAAAAATCTACAATCAAAATCTAATCTACAATCAAACAACTAGATCAAACAACCAGATCTACAATAATTCAAAAAATCAAAACCTAATATCATCCAGCAATAAAAAAAGAAATTAGGACATAGTTTAAAATCAAAACCTAATCTATGATCAAGCAACCAAATCAACCAACCAGATCTACAATACTTCACAAAATAAAAACAAATTCTACTATCTAACAATAAAAAATGAAATCAGTAAAGAAGGGAGGTAGCACATCGTGTCGGGCAAGACGGGGAGGGGAGGTGATGACGAGGTGTTAGGTAAGGCAGCAAGGCGAGAAGGCGTTGGGCGAGGACAAACAAAGGGTCGGGGAAGGACAATGGACAAAGCATGAGATGGGGTAGAGGGAGAGGAAGGGATACTAAAAGGAGGACGAAGTGTAAGATGTGGTAGAGCGCGAGGAAGAGAGACGATAGGGAGGATGAAACATGAGATGTGGCAGAGGGAGGGAAGGAGAGATGGGAGGGAGGACGAAGCGTAAGATGCGGTAGAGAGGGTAGGGGGGTTGGTGGGTTAGAGATAAGTTACGGTTTTATATGAGTTACATTAGGGTTATAGGCTTTTACTTACACACACACACACATAATAATATATTTGGGAGATTCAATGTCACTATATACATTAAAACCATAATATATACTGCTGCTTTCTAAAAAAATATATAATAATAATAATAATAATAATTATTATTATTATGATACATACAGACATTACACACACACACACACACACACACACACACACACACATAAAATGTATCATAACAATAATAATAATAATAATAATAATAATAATAATAATAATAATAATAATATTATTATTATTATTATTATTATTACTATAATATATATATTATAATATATAATGTATCATAATATAATATAATAATATATCATATATTATGATATATCATAATATATAATATCATATACTATATATATATATATATATATATATATATGTAATACTAATATTATTGTTATTATTATTATTATTATATATCAATATATATAAATATGTTACAAACATATTAGATGATACATATGATACATATTGTGGTACATTATATTAGATAATATATATGTAAATGTGGGTGTGTGTGTGTGTGTGTGTTTGTATAGATGATATATTATATATTATGAAACATTGTAATATATGATATATAATAATAATAATATATTAATAATAGAATTTTTCAACAGACAAATTACCAATAGCTAGACCATTAGTAAATAACAATGTATTAAACCATTGGTAAAAAAAATTAAAAATTATCAACGGTCAAATGCGTTGGTAATTTGCCCATTGGAAAATACGTAAATTACCAATGCATTGGACAGTTGGTATATTACTAACGCGTTTGACCATTGATAAATTTTAATTTTTCTACCAAAGGTTTCATGTGTTGATCATTACCAATGATCTGGCCGTTGATAATTACCCATGGTTTGTCCTTTGGAAAAACAAGTTTTTTTAGTAGTGTTAGTTTCATAGTGAGTAAATCATCAATTGTTATTTGTTTGGCTAAAGTAAGTCTATAGTGTATGGTTTCGGGAGCCAAACAAGCATAGCAGAATATAATTGAAACCCTCCAAGATCTAAGTGAAACATGGTAAACTAGGTGTTCAAAATTTTTCATACATAATTCGATTGAGATCTTCCACCCAACTGTTAAGTCAAATCAAAAAAACCTGAAAAGTTGACGTGTTCAAGCTCTCTACGGTATTGACACGAGCCTATTGAGATCACCACACTTCCACCACATCCTGGTAAATGTATTTCTCTTACACTCGTAGTGCTAGCTTGCGTCTTCTAAGGAATAGTAAGAGAAGAGTGCGGTTGGAACTTTTAAGGAGGATAGGGCCAAAAAGCTATGAATTTCTCACTATATGATGTATTTATAGTGAGAACCAACTTCCAAGCCTAATAGGTTTCAAAGCCCTAATCCAATCAGGCTTTAATTTCAGGTTAATAATGGCTCAACTTTTAGCCCAATTATTAACATGAAGTTATCATGAAACCATAATCCAAATAAATTAGCCCATGCACTTAAATAATTCAAATAGGCTTTGTGTGTGACTTAATAGGATCTTACCACATTGGCAATGATGATAAATCACATTTATGATAATAAACAATGAATAGTGTCTAGCAACACATCATTGATACCCAAGTGACAAGATTGTCGGTGATTTGACTAAACCTTTATGATCATTATCCGTATATGCCATTGTCTTTTTGTCCAAGATATCAAGACTAAGCACGAGACATGGAATGTGTCACTCTCGTATAGTCCAATCTTTGGTTTCTTGATTATCGAGTAGACTAACTTAAACTGCTAGCATTGATATCGTATATCAAGTCATCCGAGCATGGCCATGCATTTTCTTGGTCTTACTCTATCAAGGGGCCTAAAGATATCACCTCTGTTACATATGAAGGAAAAATCTCATCTTAATCATACAAAACCCTCCGCATGATATGTGATATACTTAATGACCTCCTTCAAGTTCACTTAGTTACGAGCAACAAATGGAAGTATCAAAGTATGTGACTCATATGTAGGAAACCTTGATGACCTTAAGTCAAAGGACTACATATACCATGATCATTATGAGAATCACTTATGACACTCATATAATGTTCCATGCAGCGTTTTCATGGTGGGTCGGTCTAGTACACAAGTTCTCCAACTTTTACCCATATGTAGACAACATATCTCATATTAATCTTCACATATGCTAGTCATTATGTGTTATTATAACCTGCTCTATGATAATATTAGACCAGAGACATTTAAGAATATCATTAATCTAGGGTTATAATTATGTTTATTAACTTACATAGAAACAAAACAACAAATATAATTACTAGATTAATACCTTAATAAAATATCATGGCTCAATGTGCAAAAATACAATCATCTCATGATTGGCTTTTAGGTGTAACACTAACATATAGGTAGTGGTAATTACGAAGCAATACAAATAAATCATCATGGAAATGATATCTTACTCATATAGGCTTGTGGATAGAGCTTCTAAAACTTCATAACATTCCCTTAAAAGTTAACTTCATTAATGACCATTTAGATAAAAAAAAACAAAGAACTTTGTTTTATCCTCTTTATCTTCACTTGATAACTTTGTCCCTAGAATTTTACATCTGAAGGACCAGTGCACACTACCCCACTTGATGGTGATGTGTTGGTTCTCCTCCATCTCCACCGTTAGTGGTTACCTAGAACAAAGAAATTTCTCACTGCCTCTTTCTGATTTCAAGTCGGCCAACACCTTTCGCTCTTTTCTCTACCTCCTCACCTTATCATCACCAAACTTTTCATCACCAAGATTTGCGTTGAATTGCTGGAGTATGGCTAACTAAAAACTGGAATTGCTTTCTTCAGTCACTATTGAAAAAATTCCATAGCAGTAAGAACTTTGCTTGGTTTAGATTTTCTATTTTTTCATTAGCTTCCTCCATGACTTCACTATCGTCCTCTTCATCAATGGCTTCCCCATCATCCTCTTCTTCAACGGCTTCTCAGAGCTCTGTGTTAGGAAAAATTCCCCAGTCACCTATCACGTGCAGCGGAATACCAACATAATCAAGCAAGCACAAATGCATTTAACGTGGTTTGGCTCTTAAATTGCCTACATCAACAGATGAGAGAAAACCACTTGAACAAAATATAGAGATTACAATAAAGGTATGCCCTTAGTACTCACGCTGACCTATGGATCATCTACACACCGTTGATAACTCCAATATCTTACCCTCACATAGTTACAAGATATAAGAATCCCAAAAGGCTTCTCATCCTAGCCCTCTCTGGCCTCCAGACCTTTCATCCCTCCTAAAACCGTTACATCTTGCCTTTTTACCACATTGGATTTTTCTCTCATACCCAAACCTTAACATAAAAAGCCTTTATATAGGCTACACACAAACCCAAACCATATGAAAATAGGAAAACTAAATCCCAAATAAATAGAAAAACTAAAACCAAATCCAAAACAAAAGCATAAACTCAATCCTAAATAAACTAAAATTCTCAAGCTTCTTAGATTTAAGCCAACAAATCTAACAATCTCTACTTTGACTCAAGTTCTTCACCATGGATATAAACATCATGAACACACGATCATGATCACAGGCACAAACATCACTAAAACACAAACATAGCAATGAATGCAAATGATTACGAACAACACGAACAACAATGAACAGAATGACTGAGAACAGAATATCACAAACATCAACATTATGAGCATCAACACATATGAATAAAATCATCAATCTTAAAACTTTTACCGAACTGTCAGTACCACATCGCAACAACTATCAAATATCCTTAAGATGATTCCTTAGGGCTCCACTAAACAATCAAAATGCTCTATCGTACCAAGTATCGAACTATATGCTCCACCATGCTATAAACAGACCACAAGCTCTACCATACCAAGAATGCATCACAAGCTCCGTCATGTGAGGATGCACCAAATGATCCACCATACTAGGACCAAACCATAAGCTCTAATACTACTTGTTGGGAAAGAATTTATAGTGGATCGGCTCTTAACTAGCCTACATCCACAAATGAGAAAAAATCACTCGAATAAAATATAGAGATTACAGTAGAGATATGCCCTTACTGCGCATATTAGCCTATTGATCCCATACACACCACTGATCACCTTAATATCTTACCTCACACAATTAAAAGATATGAAAATCCTAAAAGGATTTTCGTCCTAGCCCTCTTCAGCCTCTAAACCTTTCCTCCCTCCTAAAACCCTCACATCTTGCATTTTCACCACATTGGCTTTTCTTTCATACCCAAACCCTAACACAACAAGCATTTATATACGGTACACACAAACCCAAACCATATGAAAATAGGAAAACTAAATCCAAAACAAATAGGAAAACTAATACTAAATAAAAAACAAAAATGCAATCATAAACAAACTAAAATTCTTAAGCTTCTTGAATTTGAGTCAACAAACTCAACAGAACTCTTGGATGTTGTCCCTCTCCTTGCGTGGCTTCGGAGCCATATAGTTCTGATCTCTCTGTGTTTGGGACACAAACGTGCTGTCATTTGCCAACTCTTACACTGCCCTCTATATCGTTGGAGACCAGGTGACCAGATGTTCTTGGTCGGACTTGTCCATGCTCTTAGCGGTGACCAGGTGTTCGTAGTCGGCCATGACTGAGGGGTGATAATAGCCTGGCATTTTTGTGAGTTTGACCTTGTCATTGTTCTTGGGACTCAAGGAATGCCCTAAAATCTCAGCCTTAACCTTAGCAGGAATCAGTTGTCTTACAGGTGTAAAGTGTTCAAGTCCAAAGGATTCAGTAGACCAAAATAGTTCTTAGCCAATAATAAAAAAAGACAACTTGTTTTATTTGTTTTTGTATTGCCAAAGGAAGTTATTGAGAACATCGAAGGGAAATTCAGAATCTTCTTCTAGAAAAGCAAGGCTGTTGCTAAGAGTAGGCCTCTAGTTGGTTGGAGGAAAATTGTAGCTCCAAAACATGAAGTAGGTTTGGGTGCCAAGCAGTTACAAGTGTGGAGTCAATCCTTCATCCTACATCTATTATGGGCAATTCATAAGTAGATAAATGTTCTTTGGGTGTAATAAGTTCATAGTTATCATTTAAATGGCAAGGGAGTATGGGAAGATAAAAAAGATTTCAAAAGTGAGGCATATATCCTGTATGAAGGCTGGTTCGGTTGACAATAGAAAGGTGTTTATGGATGTAGCTACTTTCTGTTCTGTTGTTCAATGGTAAGCCTATAAGATTCTAAAGGTGAAGCAGTCCCGTAGGGGTTAGTCTAAGCAGTGTTAGGATTCGATAGCAGCTCGAAAATTTAATCTCATTTATTAGCGAATTATGCATGGAGGGCTTCCAGTTCAAGCTAAGCTGAAATCTTGGGCCATCTCGCTGGCTAATTGATGTTTTCTTTGTGCGAAGGGAAGCCTAAGAGCATTTGTTTTTCTATTTCCCTTTCTCTTGTCAGGTGTGGAATAAAGTGGCTGGGTGGTTGCATGTGAACTTGGGATCCAAAAATATCAAGAACTGGAGATACTTTTGCAGTGCCTTCCTTTAGAATTAGGCACCTTTTCAAGAGGGTTAAAAAAACTGGCTTTTTGGCTATTGTCTATCATACTTAAAGAATGAAATGGCACTACCACAACAAGAATCCTAGAAGGATAGAAGGCATTGTTAAGGATGTTGAGGTTAAACTTGGTATGAGATTATCCAAGATCCCCTTGCATGTTTGCTTGCTTCTAGCTAGTCTAAACACTTTTAAATTTGTGAGGTTTTGTTTGTTTATCCCATTTATGCTTGGTTGTATTTGTATTGAGGTTCATGCATATATGAAATTTTTTCCTTTACCTAAAAAGATGTGTTATATTTTTTTGTAAAATTATTTTTTTTCTTTCCCTTATTCCTAGCAACCTTCCTGTGACATATTTCAGAGTTATATTTTGGAAAACATGTTGATTGATAAATTAAACTTGATTGATAAATTATAAAACTTGATGAACTAAAAATAAATTGAAAAAATTAAGAATTGAAAATGATATTGAGCTAAAAATAAGGCAACTTAATTTAAAATAGATTATTTTTGTTTTTATATCTTTCATGCTTGGAACGAATTTCATTTATTAGCCAATATTATGTAGATCTAATAATCCATTGACTATAAAATTTTTATGGTGTTATTAAACTTTTATAAAATTTTATTTTTATAGGCATTAAGAACTCATAAAATTTTAATAAAATTATAAAAATCCTATTTTCAATGAATTATTATACCTACATAATACTCATTTTCAAATAAAATTAATATCAGGTAAAAAAAGACGTACAAAATAATTCACTCTAAATTAAATTAACTTAAGTTAAAATAAATTTTGGTGAGATAGTGAAATAGTTAATTAGAAAAAGGGACCATTCACATAATAGGCTTTTAGTTTAGGCAAAAATTCACAAAATTTATTAGATCATAGATCAAGACGAAACAAATTGTTATGGTACAAGGAACCCTAGCATAATTTATGAAACGGAGAAAAAAATGAAAGAAAGAAGGCCGACAAGACATAGACATGCTGGAGCATTCTAAAATCAGAAATCCAAGGGTGATAGGTCACGGACGCAATAGATACATCTATGCAATCTAATACATTGGCTCTTTATGGGACCCACAATATCGGGCAGCACGGACACATCTGTAATCCGATATGCGATAGAGATCCTTTTAAAATACGTGACGGTAGCAATACCTCTGTTTGGCCTTTTCCTCAAACTCTTGAATTTGATCACTGAAGTACCTAAATTTAGAAGTGCAACCAAATATGCCCAAACAAGCAAATGGTCTCTCACAACCTGCTACTGCAATTCTAGTGTAGGCCACATGTGTCACGAAGTGGGATCCAAGTACCTCAAATTGCTTAACTTGTAGGCTGTTAGGGATTGTGATCCCACTTAGTTACTATATGCCTGCGTTTCTCCTGGTGATGCAAACAATTAAGTAAATCATTTCAAAAACATCACTCGAGCATTGCATTTAAAACAAATACTTAAACCGTGCCAAGACAATGACATACTAGTTGCTTCAACCTCAAGTAATAGTTTATGCACACTTAATATTACTAGCATGTACCTAAAAGTAACTCAATGGTTTTACGTCACAATGTATTATAATAGAGGTAACATCTTAGTACATAATATACTATATATATACAAGACAAAATCCTTAACTAAGATCTTTTACTTGAGCCCCACCTTTGAGCTATCAAGCTCCAAGTACAAGCCCCCTTCCTTATCCTTGTGCACCACTTAGCTTTTATACTGTAAAGGCACAACCTTAGTTAGAATAGAGCCTAAATCACAAGTAAACTTAGAATCTCAAGGATTCTGAAGAATAAGTACTCGTAAAAAGAGGAAACTTAGCCCACAACTATCCGTTAGTTGTTAGGCCCGATGTTAGAACCTGTACAACAAATTTAAGATAGTGAATACATGAATGTACTTAGTAAGTATCCCTTAGGGTACCTGTAAAGAAGATAGCAAGCAAGCATGCAATATGACACACCAACGACGAAGCAACCAACCAACTATCAGGAAATATTTGCCAAAGAAAATACACCAGGGAAGTATTAAAGCATTTTGGTATGGAGGAAAGCAAGTCTATCAACAGCTTTATTGTTCCAGGAAATAAACTGAGCAAGGATAAAGGAGGGAACAAAGTGGATGAAACATACTTCAAACAAATGATAGGAAGTCTTATGTATTCATTACCACCCGTCCTAGTATTATGTTTGTTGTTAGCCTTATCAGTCGTTATATGGCAAGACCCACAGAGTTGCATCTACAAGTGGCCACAAGAGTTTTAAGGTACTTGAAAGGAACTATCAACTATGGTATTCTATACAAGAAGGAAGGGGCTAAAGAATTATTAGCCTTAACGAATAGTGATTATGCTGGAGATATAGAAAACAGGAATAGCACTTCGGAATATGTTTTCTTGATGAATGGAAGTGCAGTGGCTTGGTCTTCAAAGAAACAGCCCATTGACACACTTTCTACTATAGAGGCCGAATTTGTAGTAGTAACAACATGTGCATGCTAAGTAGTATGGATGAGGAAGATTTTAATGGAGCTAGGACACATTCAAGACAGTTGTACCACTGTAATGTGTGACAACAGTTCAACCATAAGGTTGCCTAGAAATCCTGTCTTGCATGGTCGCAACAAACACATTGACGTGCGGTTTCACTATCTAAGAGATTTCACTAAGGATGGAGTTGTCTAGCTAGCTCATTGTGGAACACAATACCAAATTGCAGATTTGACGACAAAGGCACTAAAACTAGAGACGTTTTTGAAGCTGCGACAGGAGCTAGGTGTGTGCACAATTCCTGAAGTAAACTAAATGTTACCCAACATTTAGTTTAAGGGAGGGAATGTTGAGTTTGTTATGTCAAGTTGTTTTGGTTTAGAGTCCTAGATAGAATAAAATCCTAACTTTCAGGATATTGGATAAGTTTGATTTCTTTCTATTGTATTACCACGTGCATGCAAATGTGGGCTAAAAATCTTCTTCCTGTTAGAGTTTGTTTTTCAGCTGGCTATTTAGAGTTTGTTTTTCAGCTGGCTATTTAAGTGCTTGCTACTAAAATAATGAAGAGTGGTCATTCACCCATTTGTTTATGTTATTGATTTCTTGTCTCTGATTCTTAACAAGTACCTACCTTAATAAAAATAAGCGTCAGGATTGTTGAAATATTTAGACTTTCAAGTGAGATGGAGATAGAGTAAATGATCACTGTATATAAAAATAATTACTTTTAGTTTATTACTTATATGTTTTCCAAAAAAAAAAAAATATTTGATTCATCCCATTATAATCATAACAAAATTATGTTGACTATACATGATTCATGCGATTGTGATCACAAAAAAATTATGATCATAATTTTTTATGCGAAAGAAACTTATGAAGTAATTAAAAGTGAATTTCAAAAATAAAAATTTCTAAATTTATATCCTTATATATCATGAATGATGTTGCAACATGAATGGCATATACGGTATAGTGTAACGCAAGCATTATCACAACAACAGGAACATTTTAAGGGAACATGAAAAAGGTATGGGTTTCCACAATTTACAATATGTAAAATAAAATGTCATGCAGTAAACTACTTATTATGGGTGTGATATACTTAACAGTATCAATATTAAAGACATCAGTTAGTGAAACGAATGTTACTGAAATGTTAGTAGGTGCATGTCCACCCTAGTAAATGTCCTACTGTACATCGAGAACCTGTTAGGCCTTCGTCGGTCTTTGTTTAATCTACTGCTGGGAAAAATGAATCACGAAGTGCCCAAGAAAGAAAAAGACCCAGAAATACAAAGTCTTAATTAATCGGTCTTTGTTTAATATATTATTGTTGGGACAAATTAATGACGAAGCGCCAAAGAAAGAAAAAAAGCCAAGAAATACAAAGTCTTTCTCCTAAATGACCAAATGGCAAACTTAAGGTATAGTTATACCTTTTTTTTTTGTTTTAAAGGAAACTAATGGGAATGAGCGTAGTTTGAACATCAAAACTGTAAAGGCTCTCCTAGTATTTCCTCTGCATTAAATGTCGAGGTAAGTGAATCCCAAGTATTTTCCCTCAAATAATTAGTATTAAGCAAGGAAAGCAAGCTAGTTGAGGTTAAATTGAGTTCCAAAGGGTAATTGGCACCTAAGGGGCAAAGAAGGGCAAAATGGTAATTTTGGCCCGAGTCAGTGGCATGACCGTAATTTTGGAAAAATTAGGTCCATGCAAGTGTTTCGAGCTAGTTAAGTTAAGACCACAGGAATTTATAGCCATTTGAACCAAAAGCTTAAGTTAAGGGTGAAAAATGCACTAAGTAAGAATTTAAGCTATTATGTCTTATAATGGCTTAGGTGACTCAAGGGCAGTGTGTTTGGGTAAGAATAAACTTTCTTTGGGACCAAGGAGTGATAGAAATGGGAGTGTTTAAGTGGCCTAAGTGTTACAAAATAAAGTTTGAGGGCCAAAGTGACAAGAGGAAGAAGTTGGGCTAGGTTGTTATAAATGGAGGAGATGACACTATTCATCATCTCCCCCATTAGCCATTTTCACAGCTCACCTTCCTCCCTTGCTTTCTTCTCCCAAACCTCCCAAATCACTCAAGTTTTCATGGAATTCGAAGGTCCCGAAGCAATCCCAACAAGCCCTTAACTCGTTTTTGATGGAATTGGTGCAAGGTCGCACGCTGTCGCGCAACGCTGGAAAGCATTGGCGACGCGTCGCCAGTGTCGACGCCATATTGGCGACCGGCGACGCGAGTTGGCGACGCGTCGCCGAGAAATACGAAAGTTCTCCGAATGCTGATGCCTTTGGCGACGCGTCGCCAAGGCATTTTGCCCTTAAGCTCCGGGCATCCTAAGAGTGTCTCAAACTCTCGGTTTCCATCCCTAGGCTAGGTTAAGATGTTCCGTAGCCTCGGTTGGGTCTAGAACTCGTTCCTAAGTCGGGAATTATGCATTATATAGGTAGTAGCTAAGTGGTGTGGTTAAGGAAGGGTAAGTAGTGGTGGCTAAGGAAGTCAAAGTGCTTCAGTTCTCAAGTGAGCACTAAGGGGATTAAGTCAGGTTTCAGACTCTTCGTTGGCCGAGTAGAATGTTATAAACCTATGGCCAATGAAAAGGAAACCTAAGAGAATCCCAACCAAACTTTATAGTTTGGTAAGTAAGCCACTAAGGGGCCCTAAGCTAAGCTTCAAAAGCTTGGTAAGTTGAACCACATAAGGTAGCTACTCTGCACAATAAGTTAAGGGAAGAGACGGGTAAGAAGTGAGTAAGTGGAAACTTACTCTAAGTAGCTCGTCAAGGCGGGTAAAGTTGAGTAAGCAAGGTCTTACTCTAAGGTGCCCGTAAGAGGACTTCAAGGGGTTAGTAGTTAAGTGCTAGCATAGGATACGAGGGCCAGTATCCAAGTACCCCAGTCGTAAGAGCTCACGACAAGTCCAGCACCTACGGGTGTAAGGAAGTCCTAAGTGCATTTGCATGTGCATAACTCATTCATCCATCCATTCATCCATCCATCACTTGCATTGTTTGTTGTTTATTTTCTTGCTTCTGGTTATCTTGTTGATTGCTTGTTTTGTTTTGTATGCTGTCTATTTATATGCTTGTTGTGCTTGGTACGCATGCATTGCTTCTCCCTGCAGGTACTAATCCCTTACTGAGTACTTTGGAGTACTCACCCCTTAAGTGTTGTGCAGGTTTAAGCAGTTTTGTTTGGGCTTAACAGTTGGTAAAAGGGGCAGCTGTTAAAGCTAGGTTCTTTTGGTTAAAAGGTATTCTTTAAGTAGGAACTCCAAGTTACCTCAGTTACTTATGGCATAAGTAAGTACTGACCAAAGTGTTTGCCTTTCAGTTGAGGCTAAGTGAGTACAAGGGAAGTGTGGCTCATCACTTGAAGCTAGCTTGCTTGGGTGAAGAGCTAAGGATGGATCTTAGTAGTTATGAAATGCTTCTTTAATATGTATGGTAATTTCATACATAGATTGCCTATACTAATGACCATTGGTGTGTATAACACTAGAGTTACATTTGGGTGCATATAAGTTAGAAATGTATGCACATAGTTGTTACTTGAAGTTAAAGCAACTAAAGATTTATGTCTTGGCTTATTTGATTTATGTTTTCATTAATTGCCGCGGCACTATTTTCAATGAAGTTTTAATTTAATTATTATTGCATAGCCAGGACAACGCATGCATATTTCTTATGCAGGGTAGGCTAAGTAACTAGTTGCACGTAATGATTTAAGGTTTTTTACGAGTAATAACTAGCCAATTGTAACTTAAGTGGGATCATAGTTCCCTAGAGCCTACCAGTGTTAGCAATTCAGGGCACTGGGGCCCTGTTCCGCCACAAAAACTCTTTAATATGATTTAGTTGACTGTGAGAGGTGTTAGTGCAAGTCGTCTGTGTTCATAGGATTACAATTTTGAAGTGATAACTTGAGCATCCTAGGTTAAAGTTTTATAACATTAGATTGTTTAGTTTTGAGCTTGTGAAATGTTTAGTGTACGTTGGTAAAAATGAATGATAAAAACAAAAGAAAAAAATTGTAATAGTTTCGAAATTCAATGATGTTAAAATTCTTAATCTATAAAGTTCTCAAGTTAATTATTGCCTTGAAAATTCTAATTAATTTGTATAAACAAAGTTGACTTGGGTTTGTATATGCGGCTCTTGCAGTCGGCTAATTCGGATAGAGAAAGACGACTTGGACTTTCTCGTCACCGAAACAATCGAATTAATCGGTCCACTTGTACAGGGCAGCTGGGCTTTTTTTGCCAGTAACAAGTAACAACTCAATGCAACTAATATTCATATTAAACTATTTATCAGCAAGCTTCATGCATGTTATTGCATGTGGACTGTCGCGCGTTATCCGTAGTTATCGTTTTTGTTCATTTGGATTTAGATCTATGAATTTTAAAAAATTTTAAGTTTAAATCCTCACTTATCAAGCGTCCATTCCGCTATAAATAGGCATCAAACCGAACACTAATTCTTCCACAGCCCAAACCATATCCCCAACATCGCCTATCGAGTGTTACGTATCCACTAAACAGTATGGCCACCTCCCATTCTCGTTTCTCTGACTTTGCTGCGATCGTCCGAAGCCTGGAAGGTGCCAGCAAGGGACAGACCTTCCAAGGGCTGAACCAAGTTAAGTCTTACCTCCAGTTCTATGGCTACTACGGAAACACCGTCAGCGTTGATCTCACCGATGATTTCGATGAATCTCTCGAATCCGCCCTCAAAGTTTTCCAAGAAAGTTACGGTCTCCAGACAACCGGCGAAATGGACTCGGGCACCGTGAACCAGATGTGTACCCCTCGCTGTGGAAATCAAGAATTAGACTCTGAGACCCAACATTCTGTCTCTCCCACTCCAGTGATGGGGCATTACTCTCTGGGTCGCACCAAGTGGTCCAAGTCCAACCTGACCTACTGCTTCAATGCCAGCATCCCAGAAGAGCGCCAGGGAGCAATCAGGAAGGCGTTCATGACATGGTCCGGAAACTCAGCATACAAGTTTACAGAAGTGCAGCAGGGGACGCGGACCGACATCGTTATCAACTTCAGCCAGGGCGACCACGGCGACGGGCATCTGTTCGACGGCCCCTCGGGCACCCTGGCTCACGCGTTCCACCCAGAGGACGGGAGGCTCCACTTCGATGCAGAGGAGATCTGGAGCACAAGCGAGAACCCGGCAGCAGATGCTTTTGACTTGGAGTCGGTGGCGCTGCATGAAATCGGGCACTTGCTCGGACTCAGTCACAGCTCCGATAGAAATGCGGTTATGTATAAGTCAATCGGGCGCGGAAAGAAGAAAAGGATTTTAACTCAAGACGATATTGATGGGATTAAAGCTCGCTATCAGAATTGAGGGAGCCAAGTCCAAAGTTTCTGTGTGTTTCATTCGCAGTTGAATAATGAGGACGAGACGCGTCCTTTCCTCGTGTTGTGTCGTACGTGCTCAGCAAATTTGTTTCTGTGTTTTGCTTTGTTTTTCCGTCTTCATGGCTTCCTAGTCTTGTGCTTCCTGATCTTATCAATGATAAAATAAATGTTTGTCGAACTTATACCAGGACCATAATTATTCCTATTCTCAAGACCAAAGGTTTTTTTTTTCCCTTATCACTGATTCCACAAACAATCCATAACCTTAAATTATCGTTCTATGTTAGGCTCTACCTATTATAACGATTGTTTCATTTTGGTCCTAATTGATGAAATCCGTTAACTTGGTGCAATTATATAATAGTTTTTAAAATTTTCATTTAAAATGTCCAACAACTATATTCTATTTAACAAATTTTAAAAATTTTAATTTAAAATATCCAACACAGAAGCTTAATATTGTTTGTCAACATTTATGGATGATAGAAATCCATTCAGATAAAAAATAAAAAATACTGTGAAATTATGTCCTTAATGTTCACATTAGTCTATGTATCCCTTACACACTATTAACAATCCTAAATCTTAATCTCATACAATTACAAAATATAAAAATTATAAAAGGTTTCTTGTACCTAGTCCTCCCCGATTTTGGTCCTCTCTTTCTTTTGAAAACTATCACATATTGCCTTTTCATTATATTGACTTTCTTTCACACTTAAAGCAAGAAAACTAAAATTTTACCTTTTTTTTTTTTAAGGTCATTGACAATCTCAATCATATCAAAGCAAGAAAACTAAATCTTAAATAAATATGAAAGCTAAAACCAACCCATAAATAAAACTAAAATTTTTACACTTCTTAGATTTGAATCAATAAACTCAACAAGATATATTGAGGGAGGAGAAAGTAAAATACACCACGATTCTTGTGAAAACGGGATTAACGTCAACGGTCATGCTATGCTTTTTTCCACAGTCGTTCGCTGCATAGCTAGAGAGCTATTATTACATTATTATTATTATTATTATTTGGTAAGTGGTGCACATATGTGGAGGATATGCAATAAAAAAATTAAAAAAAAAACAGAGGGTCATTAATTTCCTTAAATTTATTTCATTATTCAAACCAGAAACGCTAGCAAAATTAAATGCCATCATAGTCATTATTTTTTAGCCGAAAAGGGCTAACCGTAAACCTCAAGTGTTTGAAAGGGAATGTACCTTCATGAAAATTCAGCCTTGCTAGGATGTCTTGTTAAAACCTTTGCTCCATCCCACCAAAGTAGATTTTTCTCTTTTCCTAGCTCGGATTCAAGCCAGAAATGCTAGCAAAATTAAGCTCAAAATTCCACATGATTTCAATTTATTGACTATCTCCTTTGCACATCAACAATAAGTCATTAGCAAAAGCTAGGTGGGTGATCCTTTGCTGGTGGCATTTAGGGTGATGGTGGAGCCTCTCTTCCTTTTTTTTTGAACTGTGTTAAGTGCATAAATCCACGGTCAAAGTGTTGACTTTTTGACAACTTTGACCGACAAATTCTGATAACTTTTCCTTCTTTGTCTTAGTTTTTCTTGTTTCTTTGGCTCATTACAGGTTTGGACAAGTGTTGCGGACAGGGCATTAGAAGCAAGCTCGAGTGGGACGGCATTTGGACAAGAGAAGCAGGAGAAGTGCAAAGATGAAGGCTGGCGACGCGTCGCCAGAAGTCGCGAAGGTTGGCGACGCGTCGCCAGAAGTCGCGAAGGTTGGCGACGCGTCGCCAACGTTATCAGTATTCTGAGTACATTTTGGTCATCTGGCGACGCGTCACCAGAACTCGACCCACGCTGGCGACGCGTCGCCAGCGCTGCTCTGTTTTGCCGAAAGCTCGCATTTTTTATGGTCCCCCACTCTTTCCACCTGATGAGCTGGCTTGGAAGAAGGGATTCTTATCCCTTTAGGGTTGGAATGAAGAGGGGGTATAAATAAAAGAGAAGAAAGAGTCCATAGGGGGCTTCTTGGCTGATTTTGATCTTGACCCATCTTGGAACCTGTTGATCATTTTGGAGGCATTTTTGGAAGCTTGAAGTAGGGTTGATAATCTTGGGAGTTAAATCTTCTAGGGGGTTTCTTGGGTTTACTCTCTTCTCTCTTTTATTTGTGTAATTTTCGTGGATATTGTTGTTATTGGTTTGTTGATGACACTTGCTATGGATTGTGAGTAGATCACTTTATCTCTCTAGGGTGACATTCCTTCCTTTGTTACTTAATGAAGTTGTCTTGTGTTTATGGATGAGTTCTCTTGTGTTGTCCCTTTCATTGTGCTTATTGATTGATTTATGGTAGGCCACCATAACTAATGTACTAGTTCATTAAATCCTTAAGAAAGGTTTTATGGGTGACAAAGAGAAATGGAAGGGGCATAGTGTTAACTTAAATTAGAGATAATCCAGGTGAACACTAAGAGTCGAAAGAGGCTTAGTTCTTCAACCACTCTAAGTTAAAGTTGGAGCTTGCGTAAAGCCCAAGTTAGTTGAGGGTGAGCAAGGACCCATCTTGAGAAAGAGGTTCTTGATGTGAGATCCTTTCTACCACACACGGAATATTACTCTTGAGGACCAACTTCTTGGGTAGCAATGGGTAGGAGTGGAATCCTAGAGAGATAGTTACATTTATTCTAAGTTCTCTCTTTAGTACCTTTCACTTTCTTTAGAGTCACTTCTCTTGTGTTTTTAGAGTTAAGTAGCTTGAGCAATTTGATCTTTGAATCTAGATAGAATCGCTAAACTCTCTTGGGACGATACCCTTATTTACTTCTAAGTACACGACGATTCCGTTCGCTTGCGGGTTTTTAAGGGTTAAATTGATAAACTCTTGATTTTCATAACAAAGTTTTTGGCGCCGTTGCCGGGGAGTTTTGATTTGATTTTCTTCTTGATTAGTGAAAATTGGTTACTCTTGCCTACTCGATTTTAGTTCTTATTGTTAGTGAGTTCTCTTCTTGTCAATTTGTAGGTACATCTAGTGCATGACTCGGAGCTCTTGTTCTCATGTGTTACCACTTGATCTAGAAATTGAGAGAAGCTTGCGAGAACTTCAGCTAAGAAGCAAAGTGATTGAAGAAGGAGATACTAGTACCTTCGATTCCGTCAACATGGAAGGGAACCAAGAAGATGATTTGAGGAACCTTGGACGAGAAAGAAATGTCAATGCCATGGATCACATTGGAGTTGAGGAGGTAATGGACAATGGAAATGGTGCTAGAAGAAGAGGAAGGCCGGTACTTGATTATTTTCGACCTCAAAGGGTGGAAGACCATGATAATATGATAAGACCGGTGCCGCTTCGAGGGCGAGCTTTTATGATTCCTAGCCATGTTCTCCAATTGGTGGAAGCACATCCATTTGGAGGGACCCTTGATGAAGATCCAAATAACCATATCAAGAGGTTTGTTCGTTTATGTGATACTTTTGATTTGGATGGTGTAAGTGAAGATGCGAAAAGGATGAGACTTTTCCCATTTTCTCTTGTGGATAAAGCATCGGAATGGTTTGAGAATTTGGAGCCTACTTCGGTTCATACTTGGCAAGAATTATATGATGCATTTATTCGGAGGTTCTTTCCATCTCAAAAAGCATTTGAGCTTAAGAATGAATTGTTGGCATTTAGGCAAAATGAATGGGAGTCACTTGCGGAGGCATGGGTGCATTTCAAGAGGATGGTGAAGAGGGTACCCACTCAAGATATTGATCAAGCTCACCAACTTCATCTTTTCTACAATGGGTTGAGTTTGAACACTCAATTGCAAGTGGATGCCACCGGCGGTGGTTTTTTGTTGTTGAAAGATGTGGAGGAATGTTTTGAGCTATTGAACAACATGGCTAAAAGTCTTGAGCTTAGCGGAAAACGGATCCCAAGGAAGGGAAGTGGCTTGTATGAGGTAAACAAAGATACCTCCCTCTAAGCTCAACTTTCGGCACTCACTAGCATGGTGGCCAAGTTGTCAAAAAATCAAGAAAGGGGGAAATTGCAACAAGCCATGGCTAGTGAGGATGTAGATGATGTGGAAGATGTAAATTTTGTGGGTTACCGGAATCCTTACCCACCCAAGCAAGGAGGAGGGAATTTCTTCCCAAGGAACCGTCAACACGAAGGATTCAACTACTCTAACCCCAAAGGCGCTATGCAACCATTAGGTGAGAATTCTAACAAAGCGGAAGCATCTTTGAAACATTTTATGAAGGGCATGATGGGCGAATTCATGTAAGAAGTGAGGGGGATGGCAAGTGGCCAAAACAAGAAGATTGGGGCAATGGAGGATGAAATGAAGACTATGCAAGCTAATACTCAAGCATCCATCAAGGATTTGGAAACTCAAATGGGCCAACTAACAACTTCTATGAGGCAACTTCAAAAAGGCAAGTTCATACCTAGTGATACGGATGCAACCCAAGGGAGTCTTGCCAAGCTATTACTCTTAGAAGTAGGAAGAATGTGGTAACGCAAGTTAAGGAGCCACTCATTCAAGAAGAATATCCTCTCCAAGAGCCCACCCCATTGAAAAAAATTGAGGATGTTCAAGTGCCACCCCCTTCAAGTGAGGAAGATAGCTCAAAAGTTAAAGCTAAAAATGCATCTACCAAGGAGGAAGCACCCAAGCACACGTTTACCCTTCCGTACCCCCAAAGGTTCAAGCCCAAGAAGGAGGACACTCACTTTATAAGGTTTCTTGAAATCTTCAAGAAATTGGAAATTAATATCCCTTTCTTGGAAGCATTAAATCAAATGCCCTCTTATGCCAAGTTCCTCAAAGAGTTGATTACCAAGAAAAGAAAGTTCCTTGACAACGAACTTATTTTAATGAAAGAGGAAGCAAGCGCCATCATTCAAAGGAAGATGCCTAAAAAACTCAAGGATCCGGGGAGTTTTACGATACCCCTTGATATTGGGTCTTTCCATTGTGACAAGGCTTTGTGCGATCTTGGGGCTAGTATTAACTTGATGCCCTTGTCCATTTGTAGGAGTCTTGGCCTTGGAGAGGTGAAACCTTCATCTATTTGCCTCCAATTGGCGGATCGGTCATTTACATTCCCAAAAGGTGTTTTGGAGGATGTCTTGGTCAAAGTTGGCAATTTTATATTTTCGGTAGACTTTGTAGCGTTGGACATGGAGGAAGACTGGAACATGCCGATTATACTTGGGAGACCATTCCTTGCTACCGAGAAGGCCATCATTGATGTGGAAAAAGGTAATCTCACCTTGAGAGCTAATAATGAAGAAATTACTTTTAATCTTGCTCAAGCCATGAAATCTATTGATGATGAGGTGCCCAAGTGTTACATGATTGATGTGATTGATTCTTGCATTAAAGAGAAAAGAGATGTGTTATTTATAGAGGATCCTATTGGAAGAGCACTAGTGTTTGAAAATACGTGTAGTGAGGAAGATCATGATGTGTTGAGCATTTTAACAACTCTTGATTCTTATGGGAGGGTGCTACCTCCAAGAGAAAGGGTAGAACAACTTTTGTCTTGTGATTTCAAGGAAGAGCTCAAGTTGGAGTTGAAGCCATTACCAAAAGATCTTAAGTATGTGTATCTTGGCAAGGAGGATTCTCTCCTGGTGATTATTTCGTCTACTTTGACCCCTTTGGAGGAAGAAAAGTTTATTCGTGTTTTGAGGGATCATAGAAGGGCAATATCTTGGTTTATTTCCGACATCAAGGGAATTAGCCCGAAAATTTGCATGCATAAAATTCTTATGGAAGATGACTTTAAGCCCTCCATTGAAGCTCAAAGAAGGTTAAATCCAAAGATGAAGGAAGTAGTCAAAGAGGAGATTGTGAAATTGCTTAACGCCGGCATTATTTATCCAATTTCGGATTCTCCATGGGTGAGCCCGGTGCAAGTGGTGCCTAAGAAGGGCGGTACAACCGTGGTGGGAAAAAATAACAATGAATGGATTTCTACTAGGTTGGTTACCAAATGGAGAGTGTGCTTTGATTACCGGAAGCTCAACAAGGCTACCCGGAAGGACCATTTTCCCCTCCCTTTTATTGATCAAATTTTGGATAGGTTGGCGGGACATGAGTTTTACTGCTTCTTGGATGGTTATTTGGGGTACAATCAAATTGCCATAGCACCGGAAGATCAAGAGAAGACTACTTTCACTAGTCCTTGGGGCACATATGCCTTTCGAAGAATGCCATTTGGACTTTGCAACGCTCCGGCAACTTTCCAACGATGCATGATGGCCACATTTTCCGATATGGTGGAGAAGTGCATGGAGGTATTTATGGATGATTTTTCTGTTTTTGGAGACTCCTTTGATGCATGTTTGGATAATTTAGCCCTTGTCTTGAAGAGATGTCAAAAAACTAATTTAGCCTTGAATTGGGAAAAATGTCATTTCATGGTTAAATCGGGAATAGTACTTGGGCATAAAATTTCTTGTGAAGGCATGGAAGTGGATAGAGCTAAGATTGTAGCTATTGAAAAATTGCCACCACCCTCCAATGTAAAAGGAGTGAGAAGTTTCCTAGGGCATGCCGGTTTTTACCGGAGATTTATTAAAGATTTTTCCAAGATTGCTAAGCCATTATGCAATTTGCTTGAGAAGGATGTGCCGTTTCACTTTGATGAAAAGTGTTTGGAATCATTTAAGAATTTGAAGGAGAAATTGGTTAGTGCACCGGTGGTGATTCCACCCAATTGGGAGGATCCATTTGAAATTATGTGTGATGCTAGCGATTTCGCCGTGGGGGCGGTGTTGGGGCAAAGAAAGGACAAGTTTTTTCGGGTGATTTACTATGCTAGCAAAACTTTAGATGGAGCTCAACAAAATTATACCACAACGGAAAAGGAGCTTTTGGCTGTAGTATATGCAGTGGATAAGTTTAGATCCTATATTGTGGGTTCTAAGGTTGTGGTGCACACCGATCATGCGGCAATTAGATATTTGTTCACCAAGAAGGATGCCAAGCCAAGACTCATAAGATGGATTCTCTTGCTTCAAGAATTTGACTTAGAGGTCAAAGACAAGAAGGGATGTGAAAACCTTGTGGCCGATCACTTATCTGGATTGGGGGGCCAAGAAAAGTCATTGGAGCAACCAATTCAAGAGCACTTCCTGGATGAAAGCTTGTTCAAGGTGGAGGGCAAGATACCATGGTATGCGGACTATGTGAATTACCTAGCTTGTGGAGTCTTGCCACCAAACTTGTCTTACCAAGAAAAGAAGAAATTTCAAGCCAATGTCAAGCATTATCTTTGGGATGATCCTTTCCTTTTTCGCCGGTGTGCCGATCAAATCATAAGAAGATGCATCTCAAATGAGGAAGTGAAGGATGTTCTCCACCATTGTCACTCCTCACCATGTGGCGGACACTTTGGAGCCTCCAAGACGGCAAGTAAGGTATTGCAAACCGGTTATTATTGGCCAACTATGTTTAAAGATGCATATACTTTTGTGAAAACATGTGATAGATGCCAAAGGTTAGGAAACATTTCTAGGAGGGATGAAATGCCATTACAAAACATTCTTGAGGTAGAAGTGTTTGATTTGTGGGGAATAGATTTTATGGGTCCTTTTCCTCCTTCTTGTGGCAATCACTATATTTTGCTTGCGGTTGATTATGTTCTAAGTGGGTGGAAGCTATTTCCACCCCCTCTTGTGATGCTAATGTGGTTGTTAAGTTCCTTCAAAGGAATATTTTTTGCAAGGTTTGGTACACTTAGAGCTATCATCTCCGACGAGGGGTCACATTTCAATAACAAGATGTTGACTTAAGTTCTATTAAAGTATGGTGTACGGCATAAGGTGTCACTTCCCTATCATCCACAAACGAACGGGCAAGCCGAAATTTCGAACCGGGAGATCAAGAAGATATTGGAGAAGACGGTAGGCATCAACCGAAAAGATTGGTCTCAAAAGTTGAGTGATGCACTTTGGGCATATAGGACGGCTTTCAAGACACCTATTGGAATGTCACCATATCGACTTGTGTACGGGAAAGCTTGCCATTTGCCGGTGGAGTTGGAGCACAAGTCGTATTGGGCGGTTAAGAAGCTCAATTTTGAATTGAAAAGGGCCCAAGAGAAGAGAGCTATTCAATTGGACGAGTTGGAGGAAATTCGCATGGATGCTTATGAGAATGCGAGGATGTACAAGGAGCGAACGAAGTTGTGGCATGATAAGATTCTTGTGAAGAAAGAGTTTCAACCGGGTCAAAAAGTGCTACTCTTCAACTCAAGGTTGAGGCTCTTTCCGGGAAAGTTAAAGGTCAAATGGTCTGGACCTTTTGAGGTGATTAGGGTGCAACCATATGGAGCGGTGGAGCTAAAAGGACAAGATGGATGCATCTTTCAAGTCAACGGTCAACGAATCAAACCTTACTATGGTGATGAACTTAGACACATTAGTCAAACCGTCTTGGCCGAACCCGACCATTGAAAAAGCTTAAAGGCGCCAAGCTAGAGGCGTAAAATCAAGCACTTGTTAGAAGGCAACCCGATGCCAATTATTTCTTCTTCTCTTTTTCATTAGTTAGTTTGTGTAGTGCTTTGTGATTTTCCGCTCATTTGGTATTGTCTTGTGTGCTTGTAGGAATGGGAGACCCATCAGAATGAAGGTGAGGGGAATGAACCACATTTTCTCAAGTTAAGGAGGTACCATGTATTGAATTTTCAAAGGGTATAAGAGTTAGGATAAAAAGATTAGGGGTTATTTTGCAAATGTTTTAAAAATAGGAGGGTGGTTTTGAGACGCTGGCGACGTGTTGCCAATATTTGCAAATGTACACAGCTTACTCATAACTCTAGCGACGCGTCGCCAGAATGCGTCCAGAATTGGTGACGCGTCGCCAAGTTTACAACTGCTATTTTAACCTCGTCTTGCTTTCACTTTTCTCACTTTTACCTTGCTCTTCCACCAAAGAAACCTCTCAACTTTCAAACCCTACCCTTCCGTAAGCATCACGGTTTGATTTTTTGGTATCGATTCATCTCATCAAGCCTCTCATCAAGTAAGTGTTTCTCATCTTCTCCCTTCCTTCTGCGTTTTTGAGATGAGATTTGGAGTGAATGGTGCTTGTTTATGAAAGTTCCGGCAATTACTTGTTTTGCTCGATTCTTATGGATTTCATGCTTAAATTTGATTTGATATGGATACATGTATGTATGGGAAGGGTTTTGTGCATTGGATTATGAATTTGGATTCGAAACCAAGGTTAGAATTTCTCTCATCACAAGGGCTGCGAATTTTCATGGCAATTTCTTGTTTATGCATGTTCTTGTTGTTTGAATGATTTTAAACTTGAGATCTACCTGAAATAGGAGTGGGTCAAACTTGCATTGTTATCAATTTGCTCTGGATTGATTGATTTTTGAGTTGGAGGATTTCCGGAAAAGGTTAATTTGACTGCCTCCATAGCTATTTTGCACAACAATGTGGCTTCGTGAGGTGCAGGTTTTCCACAATTCTTTGCATTTGATGTATCTAGGTGTTGCGTAGTTCAAGATTGAATGATTACTTTGCACTAGGAAGCTTGTTTTCCATTTGTCCCAAGAGCCACATGTTGGTAGGGACCTTGATGGGATTTTCCTTGCTACCTTGTTCATGAGCACACAACTAGGATCCTTAACATCGATTTTGCTTGAATGTTTTGTTTAATAAGCAAGTGTGTATTGTATTGCAGTCCAATACCAATATGCATGGTCTTATAATGGTTGGTGCAATATCTTAGAACACCTAGGATGGACGTGAAGTAAGATAATGGATTGTTCTCTTATGCATGAGCTTTTCAACTATGGATTGTCAACTTGAAATTGGGGAATGTGGTGGTGAAGGTTAATCCTTTGTTCTGTCATTCTTCATGTAAAGGAAGTTGAAGTGTATCTTGTGATTTTGTAGGAAACATGCCTCGCAAGTCAGTGCCCATTCACTCTTTGAAAGAAAAGGGGAGGGGAAAGAGGATTCGTCAAGAAGCGCCGCAAGAACCTCCCTATGATACATTTCGTTTTGTGTCCTCTCGGGCAAACAACTACTTTGAGGGGTTCGTGAATCGCAAGCTCACACCGGAACGAGGCTTCGACTTCTCGAAGAAGGAAAATGAGGGGATATTAAGAATCGTGGAGAGGCGAGGATGGCAGCAATGGGTGGCTCATTCTCAAGCGGAAGTGTCCAATATCCTCATAATGGAATTCTATGTCAACTTGATGGGAGCTTACCACCTGAATCGCTGAGCCAAGGCTTGCTTTGTGCGCAAACACGCTGTGCATTATGGGGATACAGTTATTAATGAGCTATTTAACATCAACCCATTGATTGGAGGACAATTCAAAAAGGCTTCCCTTGAGCAGCAGGCTCAAGTAGTATGCGGTCGCCCGGTCCATTGGACACTGAACCGAGATCAGTCTCATAGAAAGCTCTGTTTCAGCTCTTCAGCTCTCCCCCCAGAAATGAAGGCATGGAACTACTTCATCTCCTCCCGCCTAGTCCCGACTACTCATGTTCGGGAAGTCACCCCGAATCGCTTGGAGATCTTGTATTGGATAGCTTGTGACTTTCGAATCGATGTCGGCCATTTCATCCTGAAGCATCTTCTCCGCGCCGCCAAGTCGAAACGGGGGAACCTGCCTTTCCCTCAGCTGGTCACTACCTTAATGTTGAGGGCCGGTGTTGTCATGGAAGATCCCTCAAAGATGACTTTGGTCATTAAGCCAATCTCAGTGGACAAACTTAGTGGTGCTTCGGAAGGCATCCAGGAGGTATCATCGGAGGAAGAGGAAGAGGATGCCGCGCAGGAGCAAGAGCAAGTAGAAGAAAGAGAAGAAGAGCAAGAACAGTTTCAGGAGCCCGAGGACTTTGGGGTGGCTTCTGATCAGTTAGTCGATCCAGCTACCGCGACTCCGGCCTCTTTGGCTGTAGCACTCAACAAGATGTATTTGATGATGCGAGAGCAGCATGAAGAGTCAGCGGCTCGGTTCGAATCAGTTGGTGGCTCCTTCACTTCTTTTGCCAAGGAGATTCGTGAGGGCATCTCACTTATTGCTGGCAACCAAGAATCTCTTTCCGGGCAAGTCCGTTGGGGCCACCAACACCAGCAGCAGCAGCGGGACCTCCCGCCAGAATACCCTCCCTTCCCACCCATTCCACCTCACTTCCACCCCTCCGCATACCAGTGGTACACGCCCCACCCCTCAAGCCACCCACCTCCCTTTTACCCACATTTTGGACCTCCCCATGACCCGTCCGAAGGTCCTTCCTTTTTTCCTCCTGCCGGTGGGTCTTCCGGCCACGATGACATGGGAGAGGATTAGTAGGGGCGGGAACACACGCCCCCAGGTATGATTCTTTGACACTCACTTTCCATTGAGGACAATGCTCGTTTTAAGTTTCGGGGAGTGGTTGTTTGACTATCATACTTGGTCTCTTTGTTTGTGTTCGTGTCTTTGTTTTAGACTTAGTTGTTTTTTTCTAAGTTTTAAAGAATTGTGGTTGTTTCATTTAGGGTGCATGTTTCTTGCATATTTTGTTTTCCTGTTTTCCTTTCTTCCTTTATTGAAGTTTGATAGGTTGCATATAGAAGCATATAGGTTGAAAGTTTTTTTTTGTAGTCCTTTATTGTTTTTGGTGTCTTTAGGACCCAATGGGGACCATTTTTTCATATGGATGGATGTGGTTACTAGTTTGACTCTCTTGAAGCTTTGATGAATTTGGAAAAATTAGTTTTGATACTTTTGGGTGAATCCTTGATGATGTGTTATAATGAACTTGGGAGTTGTGCTATGAACTTGTGTCTTTTGAGATCCTTGTATTGAGTTTTGCTCTAAAACTTGCCTAAGGACCTAGCAAACTCACAATAGTGCATGAACTTGAAGCATGTGGTCTCATAGGAGGAACCTTCCCACCAAATAACCAATCCCTCTACATTCCCTCATATCACCCTTATTTTGAGCTTTCATTTTCTTGTGGTTATACCCTTGAGTTACCTGAGGTGGAAAAAGGTCAACTCTTGAGCTTAAAAGAAATTGCATTGAGTTGAATTAAGTGGGAAATAATGGCAAGTTTGGGGGATTTATATTCTTGTGTCAAAAAAAAAAGAAGAAGAAGAAGAAAAGAAAAAAATATAAAATACTACTCCGCTGTTTCCTAATATCGAAGTAGGTTGGGGTCTTCTCCTAAGGCAAGAGTTGATCACAGCTCGAAAAGGTGCTTGAAATAAGAGTATGGTTGTAAATAAAATCACCTTGGATTGTATTAAGTTAGTAGCTTGGGCTTAGGCGGAGCTCCCGTTTATGCACTTGCCAAACGGCTAAATACATGAAGAGGAAACAATAGTTAGTTAATAAGGTGTAAAGAGGTTGGTGAATGGTGGATTGATGCTTGTTCAACTTGATTGTCTCTTTTAAGCACTTGGTTTTATTTTTTATCGCCTCGCTAACTCTATTCTGAAAGTTATCTTTTGGTTCCTCCATTTTCTTTTTAAGCCTTTAACCTGTTGCTATCTTTTGAAAGTAAACCATTTGAGCTTTGAGTTTGGTGCTACCGACCGTAGGGGAATAAGGTAGTGGGTGCTGAATCCTTTTGCAAGCGTTTGGAAAAGAACTTAGTGCAAGCCTCAAGTTAGATGGCACAACTCCTTTAATGGAAATTTAAATCATCTAGGGGGTCATACCTCTAAGGGCTTCACTCTAGGTAGCAAAATTAATTTTTCCTTAGTCACCATTTCTTCTTTTGAAGTCAAACTTAGTCAATCATTGAAGTTTAGATGCAACATTTGGTTACCATTGTAGCTTCTTTGGTGTTGTGTGTTTTGTAGGTTAGGTTGCTAGGAACTAGCTTAGGTTTAAGTTTGGGGGAATTTGTTAAGTGCACAAATCCACGGTCAAAGTTTTGACTTTTCGACAACTTTGACCGTCAAATTCTGATAACTTTTCCTTCTTTTTCTTGGTTTTTCTTGCTTCTTTGGCTCATTACAGGTTTGGACAAGTGTTGTGGACAGGGCATTAGAAGCAAGCTCGAGTGGGACGGCATTTGAACAAGAGAAGCAGGAGAAGTGCAAGATGAAGGCTAGCGACGCGTCGCCAGAAGTCGCGAAGGTTGGCGACGCGTTGCCAACATTATCAGTATTCTGGATACATTTTGCTCATCTGGCGACGCGTCGCCAGAACTCGACCCACGCTGACGACGCGTCGCCAGTGCTGCTCTGTTTTGCCGAAAGCTCGCATTTTTTTGATGGTCCCCCACTCTTTCCACCTGATGAGCTGGCTTGGAAGAAGGGATTCTTATCCCTTTAGGGTTGGAATGAAGAAGGGGTATAAATAGAAGAGAAGAAATAGTCCATAGGGGGCTTCTTGGCTAATTTTGATCTTGACCCATCTTGGAACCTATTGATCATTTTGAAGGCGTTTTTGGAAGCTTGAAGCAGGGTTGATCATCTTGGGAGTTAAATCTTCTAGGGGGTTTCTTGGGTTTACTCTCTTCTCTCTTTTATTTGTGTAATTTTCGTGGATATTGTTGTTATTGGTTTGTTGATGACACTTGCTATGGATTGTGAGTAGATCACTTTATCTCTCTAGGGTGACATTCCTTCCCTTGTTACTTAATGAAGTTGTCTTGTGTTTATGGATGAGTTCTCTTGTGTTGTCCCTTTCATTGTGCTTATTGATTGATTTGTGGTAGGCCACCATAACTAATGTACTAGTTCATTAAATCCTTGAGAAAGGTTTTATGGGTGACAAAGAGAAATGGAAGGGGCATAGTATTAACTTAATTAGAGATAATCCAGGTGAACACTAAAAGTCAAAAGAGGCTTAGTTCTTCAACCACTCTAAGTTAAAGTTGGAGCTTGAGTAAAGTCCAAGTTAGTTGAGGGTGAGCAAAGGACCCATCTTGAGAAAGAGGTTCTTGATGTGAGATCCTTTCTACCACACATGGAATATCACTCTTGAGGACCAACTTTTTGGGTAGCAACGGGTAGGAGTGGAATCCTAGAGGGGTAGTCACATTTATTCTAAGTTCTCTCTTTAGTACTTTTCACTTTCTTTAGAGTCACTTCTCTTGTGTTTTTAGAGTTAAGGAGCTTGAGCAATTTGATCTTTGAATCTAGATAGAATCACTAAACTCTCTTGGGACGATACCCTTATTTACTTCTAAGTACACGACGATTCCGTTCGCTTGCGGGTTTTTAAGGGTTAAATTGATAAACTCTTGATTTTCACAACAAACTGCAGCAAGAATTTTATTCAAAGCAAAGATCCACATACATAACAGACAAACTACTGAGGCAAATTACACAAACTAAAGCTGTAAGGGTAGTACTCTTTGTAATCCAAGTTTGGCTAATGCATCAGCTTTTTCATTGGCCTCCCTTGGAGTATAAAAAATGCTATAGTTTTGGAAGCTTTTCTTCAAGCTTTCAATTTGCTTGAGAGCATCCATTAGTCTCCATGGTCCCTTTTCAATTTCCTTGATCCAGCATGCGTCCAATTTTGAGTCAGATTCCACTATTAATCTTTCTTTCAATATGTCCCTCCTCTGATTCATAATGCACAAAGGTTCCAATATTGCTTCCATTTCCATGTCTACTACTTCTCTCATCTTCATTGGCTTGGAGAAAATACACAACACCTTGCCTTCATTATCTCGGAGGATGCCACCAATTGCAGCTTTTTTTAGCCTTGGATTTACTGCTACATCCACATTGAATCTCATACTATCCTGGGTTGGAGCTTCCCATCGTGATAACCTTTGGTTCCACACTTCTTCCTTTTCTATTCCCAAATTTGCTGGATCAACTAGGACATCAAAGATTGTGATTTTGCTCTGCTGCCACTTTGCCATGATCCACTGCCCAACCTTCATTTTAACTATGTCATATGCAATGAGAGACTTTATCTATTTCCCTCTGAAAATCTTATGATTTCTTACTTGCCAAATCATCCAAATACTGGTGTAGAAGAACAACATCCACACTTCCCCTGATCTAACTTGTCCTAAATATTCCTTCCACTGAATGAAAAATTGTAATATTGTGCTTAGGACTGGCCACTGTAAGCTCGAGTCCTTCAATATCAGAGTCCACATTTTCCACACATAATTACAAAGAAGAAATTAGTGAAGGACCATTTTAGTTTCTCTTTTGCACAAGGAGCACGTGGCATCTTGACTACTCACTATATTCCTCTCAACCAGCATGTTTCTCGTTGGCAATTTCCATGAAGTAATTGCCAAACAAAAACTCCAACTTTAGGAGGTGACCAAAATTGCCAAGTAGCTGCGATTGTATCAAAATTTTGAGAAGAAATATACCTTCTTTGATTAACATAGGACCTCACCGAATAGTGTCCCGAGCATTCATGAACCCAGATGAGCTTGTCCTATTCTTCAACACATAAAACTGTCTTCTCTAATGTTCCCAAGAAATCAAGCCAAATATTCATTTCCCAATCAAACACCTATCTTCTCAACTTCACATCCCATTTCCATATACCATCACTCCAAAAACCAAACTCTTTAACCTTCCCATTTTTATTGACAGCTAGTGCAAAAATTCTTGGATACTTGAATTTTAGTATTACTCCATCTATCCAGTGTTCATGCCAAAAGGAAGTCCTTCCACCATCACCAGTAAGAGACATAAAACTAGAATTAGTAATAGCATCGCACCTGTTGGCCTCCGCAAAATCATCTATTATTGCTTTCCACATGTTTGAGAATTTATTTCTTCTATTGATTGCTGGCCCCATTTCATCCTTTTCACCTCGATACTTCGCTCTAATTAGCTGTCTCCAAATAGCTGTGGGTTAGTTGTCGTACCTCCAAATCCACTTTGTTAACATGGCTTTTTTTTTTGTCTTCACAGGTCTCCAATTCCGAGTCCTTCTTCCTGTTTTGGCTTTGTTATAGTTTGGCATCCAATTGGGATCAGTTTCCTTGCTCCTTCTTCACTTCCCTAGAAAAAATTCCTTTGCAATTTCTCCAGCTCTTTCACGACCCCTGTAGGAACAGAAAAAATTGAAAAAAAGTACATGGGTAAGCTGTTCAACATAGACTTTATAAGTGTAACCCTCCCCGCTCTTGAAATGAATCTTGTTTTCCACGAGCTTAATCTAGATCTCACCCTCTCTAAAAAAAGGTTCCCACATTTGTAGTGAATGAGGATTGTCGCCAATCGGTAGTCCTAAATATAAAAAAGGAAAAGTTCCACACGAACAGCCAATTTCTCTGCCCCACAACCTCATAACCTCATTTTCCATATTCGCTCCATACAATGTACTTTTTGCCATATTGATTTTCAAGCCCGAACACAATTGGAAGCATCTCAACACCCTTTTTAGGTTTTTAAGGCTTTCCAAGTTTCCACCACAAAATAATAATGTATCATCAGCAAACTGTAAGTGAGACAGCCTCATTTCTAAATTGATCCAAACTTCAACTCCATAAAATAGACCCAGAGAAATTGCTTTGTTTATCAGCACATTGAGCCCTTCACTTGCTAAGTTGAACAATAAGGGAGAGATTGGATCACCCTGCCATAGTCCTCTCTCCATTCTAAATTGTTTTGATGGTGAACCATTTACAAGAACCGATAGGTCCACCATACTGATGCATTCCATCATCCAATTCCTCTAACGCTGACCAAACCCCATTTCCAGCGTTACATTGTCCATGTAATTCCAGTTGATCGAGTCATATGCCTTCTCAAAATCAATTTTCAGTACCAGGCCTTTCTTCTTTGTTACTTTCAGGCTATGCACAACTTCGTTGGCTATGAAAGCACAATCCAATATTTGCTTCCCCTTGGTAAAGGCATATTGTGACTCCCCCACAACCTTCATCATCACATTGCGTAATCTTATTGATAATATTTTTGCCACGATTTTCTATATACTACTCACCAAAGTTATTGGTCTAAAATCCCTTAGAGATTCTGGGCATACCGGATTAAGGCAATAAAAGAGGAGTTTGCTGCCCTTGGAAGCTTGCCACTCTAGTAAAAATCCAACGCAAATGCCATGATGTCTTCCTTTAAGTCCAGCTAGTTTTCTTTGAAGAACCTAAAGTTGAAACCATCCAGACCAGGTGCTTTATCTCCATCACAACTCCATGTTGCCTCTTTGACTTCCTCCTTTGAAAATTCAGGCTCCAAAGAATCTGCTTTTTCACTGCTCAACCTTCTTAAGCAACCCGCTGGTAACTTCAAAAATGGACCAGTTTCTTTTGCAAAGTGTTTTTCAAAGAACTTGGCCACTTTCTCTTTTATAACAGTAGGATCCTCTATCCCTTTTTCATTTATTTTTATAGCTGTTAAGCTATTAGTCCAAACTCTATTATTCATAACCATATGGAAGTATCTTGAGTTGTAATCCCCCATCCTTATCCAGTTGCACCTTGCCTTTTGTCTTGCTGCTGATTCCTCCTTCTTTCTCAGTGTCCATAACTTTTTTTTGCATTGATACCATTGATCATATGCCTCCATGTCTTTTGGTTTCAACTCTCTTGATCTATCCAAAGCTTCCAGTTGTTCATGGTTGTTCAACTAAGTATATTCACCTCCTCTCATTGGGATATTCACCAGCTCTGTAATATCCATAAAGTCTTTAAATTCTTTCATACCTCTATCCAAACGAGCAGTTGGCAAACATTCTTCTACAGATAATATTTCATTCCAATCCCCACCAATTAATCAGTATCCACCAATTTGATTCTTCAATAGCAACAAATCTTCCCAAAAAGAACTTCTTAGATTATCATCATTTGGGGCATATATTGTTGCAATCACGCATCACGCACCTGAATTTATGAGTTACCAGCTCGCCACTGATAAAGATCCTTCTTTGATTTTGAAACCATGGCTTGAGCTTCAAAAAATATTTTCTGCCACATGATCATCAACCCGCCTGATGCTCTGTCCGAGTTTACCCATACAGATCCAACCTCTTTGATACTCCACAAATTGGATAATCTCCTAATATGAAAAGAAGTCAACCTTGTTTCCTGCAACATCACAATGTCGAGTTGTTCCACTCTCAACAGCCCGTTCAATGCTAGCTTCTTGGTGTCGCTACACAAACCTTTTACATTTAGTGACGATATCTTCATCTTTAATGGTAATCGCAAACCACGATTCGAATAAAATATTTACCCTTTTAAACTTCCTCTGACCTCTTCAAGTCATTCAGTTCCAGTTCAATGATCTTCCTCTTCAACTCCTCTATGCCTCTATCAAAGGTGAGGCCCATCTCCTTAATTGTTCTCAGAACTGCCTCCGCTCCCTTTTTTGCCGCCGCATCCTTCGCCGTCACACCTTCGTCCTCTACCATTCCTAACCAGCAAGTATTCTTGTCGGCCTCAACAGCTTGCTCTACATTTCTCATCTCTTCGTCTTCCATCTTCTTCCTGTTCTTCACTAAAATCTTTTTCCTCTTCATGCTCTTTCCTTCCTTTTTAATGCTCTTCTTCTTCGACCTCGAGTCTTTTCAGCAATAGCTGATCTTCTTCATCTGCAAATGACTCCCTTATCGCATCCATTGATTTCAGAATACGGCCTCACTCGAATTTACTTGTTGGACCATAAGTGATCCAGATATTTGATTCAGCCCATAGTTTCCTTCCCCTGCCATTTCCTCTCTAATTGAAATGCTAAGTAAATGGGCCGATCCAACTGATCCACACTGCTTTTCTGCCTCTGCCTTAGATCCATTCAAGACCACTGTTTCCAATCTGTTGGACCCTTCAATTTTGGACCCAAGTTCAGCTTCCTTCATATTACGTTCAGCTGTGATGTATCTCTCATTGTTTATATCTTCCTGCCACTCTGACGCATTGTTATCTCCTGTATAGACTTCTTCTTCACCCACCTCGAAACCAGTATCATTTGTCTTGGGAACTAACGACTTCGCCTCGAGCCTGTCACTCTTTTCATCAACCAAGGAATCATTCTCATCATTCCTCCCTTCCTTCTTTCAATCCGCCTCCTGCTTATGCATTCCTTTCAAAACGCTGCCAGCATCGAACATTCGCGTATGGAACAGATAACATGTTACAAACTGGTTCCTCTGACACATAAATTCAAAAGATTTCACCATCTATCTTAATACTTACTGATCTTGGTAACTCTGATCTTGATGCTTGAGTCAAAATACGGGCAGTGTCCAATCTGTTTCTACAAAGCGTATCTTCATCCACAGCCACATAACTTCCCCATAAGTTACCAATTAACTGGAAGAATATTTTAGTGTAAGCATGTAATGGCACCCCTTCCAATCGAATCCACCTCATACTTCTTGGATCAACATCCTTTGTTTCCATGGTCTCGCCATATCAAACCATTCTCCTACCCAATCATGCATCATTTCAAGGAAGAATTCCTTGTCATCGGTCGTCTTAATAAAGGGATAAATTTTTTCCATTTAAAACTGATTTACACAATTTCTGTTACTTTTGCTATCACAATTTATTGTTTGTAATGGCTATTATCTTACGTTACATTTTAAGTTTAACCTAATGTAGTATAATTCCTGGGCTGCGATAGCGATGCGGTGTAATTAAAATTGCTTTGGCCCTGTTTGGGAACAGCTTTTGTAATCAGCGTTAGAGTTTTGGATAATTTATTTAATGGTTGTGATGAAAACGCTGAAGCTAAAAGCTAAAAGCTACCCTTGGATAGCTTTTTTAAAACTCTAACGCTAATCGCTGACGCTAATGCCAAACGGGGCCTTTGTAGGTGACTTTGAGCAAGGCAATAGCGTTCTCATTATTATTTTTATTTTTGTTTGAATTTCTTTGTTTAATTTGAGTTGATGGATGATAAAAGAACGAAATTGGAATTTGTATGCCTCTCTCGAAGTCAGCTAATTCGAATAAACAAAGACGACTATATATTTCTGCTAGACAAAAACAATTGAATTAATCCATATTTCTGAACTCATGAGTCTCGATGTTCAGAGTCATTATCAGACAAAGTAAAAAGTAGCTATAGCTATTTGCTGCCCTGCAAGCTATAGAGGCATTTTGTAACAACTTTCTAACTTGTAATAAAATTTTCTGGCCAAATGTGTGTTTTCTTGTCGTGTGTATATGCACATGAAAACATAGTAATTCGTGTCAGATCACTCGGTTTTAAGGCGCAACAACTAGTTGAAACTCACTACAAAAAAAGTGGCATTTAGACACAATTAATTAGCGATGGTAAAAAGTTTTAGCTATAGTAAACCGCCTTTAGCTATTTGGTAAAAAATAGTGATGTCTGTGTTTCACATTTCAACCGCATCTCATCTCCTTCCAATTCCAGCCATTCTAAGCCAAATGTATCTTCAAATCTTGTGTTTCTAGGTTGGATCAAGGCTAATTTCAATAAATACTGATCTATAGAAAACTCCATCTATTGCTCAAAATAATTTGATGATCATGTTTTCGTGTTATTTATGTACATAGGTTTTGGAGCATATACTAATACTCTGTGACTAAGTAATTTCCTAATTGAAAATTATGAACATTGAGACACTAGTACGTAATTTTCATTGCAAAAACTCTTTTCTTGCTAAGTATGTTTGATTTGTAGGCATTAAATATCAGGATAACGTGTATAGCACGTACCTTTCATGATAGGCAGCCCATCACTAAATTGGCTATGTCACGGCGATCGCTACATTTAGTGGTGGCTGGCTGGTCATGAACCTAGTGATGGTTTGCCTATCACTATACTTAGGAACAGCCTACTTATCACTTAGAGTAGCTACAACTCGCTTGGTGCTAATTAGCGACAGGTTAACTGGCACCGTTCCGGCTTCAGAGATTCACACTACAAGAAAAAGGTGCTTTAGCGATGGCAATTAGCGACGGCTTGCCGTCACAAAACAAGACATAGCGATGGCGTGCCGTCGCTAAATGGTCAGTTGCTAATTTACTCGCCGCTAATTTTTTAGCGACGGCCCACCGTCGCTACCTAGACCGTTACTAATTTTTCGGTAACTCATCAGCCGACACTGTAGCGACGCATAGCCGTTGCTAATTAGCAACATCTTACCGTTGCTAGTTAGTGACCCATAGCCGTCGCTAATTAGCGACATCTTGCCGTCGCTAGTTAGTGACGCATAACCGTCGCTAATTAGTAACGTCTTGCCGTCGCTAACTTGTGTTGTTAGTGACTAATGTACGTCGCTAGTTAGTGACTCACGTACGTCGCTAGTTAGTGACACTTGTCGTCCCGAAATGCTGCATACAACTTTATTCCGTAAACCTCTACCATACTCTTCCATTCTATCCAATCAAAACACAAAACTTATTCGTCGTTAGTGACGCTTATTCGTCGCTAACTAGTGATGGATAGCCGTCGCTAGTTAGTGACTTGCAATCGTCGCTAATTAGTGACGGATAGCCGTCGCTAGTTAATGACGCATAGCCGTCGCTAGTTAGTGACGCATAACTGTCGCTAGTTAGTGACGTATAGCCATCGCTAACTAGTCACGCATAGCCGTCGCTAGTTAGTGACGTGTGGCCGTCGCTAGTTAGTGGTAGTTAGTGACGTGTTGCCGTTGCTAGTTAGTGACGCTTGGTTGTCGCTAATTAGTGACGTGTGACCGTCGCTAGTTGCTGGAAAAAAAATTAACCACCAGTCTTCTCCTACTTACGTATCTATTCAATACCACGCAGACTCAAAAATTTCTCCCAGACATACAATGTTATATGAAACACGTCCAAAAATCATAAACATAGCAATTCATAATTAGAATATATATTGTATAACAAGTTACAGATGGCATCTCTATAATGTTAATAATTATAGTCAAACAAGTTAATGGGATATAATTCAACCCTAATGACAACTAGTGACACTTACAAACAGTACCTAAGCATCAGACTCTGGAGCAGCTGGCGGTCTCTTCCCAATTGCTTGCCAGATGGATGCCATCTGATCCTGGTGTCTTCGCTCCATATGTGCTAACTGATCGTGATACTGACTCTCCATCTGTGTAGTACGTCTATCCATGTCCTCTTGTACTTGTGATTGCAATTGGCTCATTCTTTGGGAGACTCTCTCCTCCACCCGACGGTCAACCTCATTCTTGAATTGGGATGTCTGAGTGAATGATATTGGTGCACTAGACCCATCACCGTAGTATGAACGATGATGACGACCAGGCACCAAATGACTCTCAGAACCCATTCCTGTGATGCGGCCCTTATTTTTCCCCCCAGCAATCTCAGCAAACAGCAATGCCTCATCGAACTTAACGTCACCGTCTGACCGCTGTGTTATTTCCTCTACCTCTGCACGATATTGAGCCTGTATAATGCTCCATGTTAATCAAGTAAGCAACAGTAGTATATGGTTAATATCTTTTTAAGCACTATCTAATAGGTCGTTCATGCTGACCTCCAAATTTTGCATCTTCTTATTCACCTTCTTTCCATCTTTCTTTGTGTAGCACTTGTTCCATGGTTTGAAGAAGCCCGGATCGTGTTTCTCCAGATCAGCATCCTTCTGCATGGTAATAAGAAGACATAATTTGTTAGTTACATACTTATTTGACAAAATTCAATTAACTCAAAATTTGATTTTTCTTACCATCTTCAGGCTATGCCCTGAAACTGAGATTCTACCTCCAGCATAATTTGCCATCTGCATAATTTGCCATCTCTTCACCTGATGCACTTCTAATCTGGCTCATCCTAGATGACATTTCCCTGAATTCAGGTGAAGCCCACCAAGCTTCAAGTGCCTCTATTGTCTCTGTCGTCATCCAGTTCGCCTTTTCTTTTCGCTTCGTCGGATCCTTCTCTCGTCTTATTTTTTCATATGACTACATCAAGCGCCTATTTCCCAATTTGCAGAAAATTGCGAATATCCGATTATGATCAAAAGGGTCCCACGAACATTTAGTCTACAAATTATCAACAAAGTCAATTAAAATTTGCTTTGATATAATAATTGCAATAACTTTTAATTAACTTATGAACCTGGAAGACGCTAAACCATTGGTCAACAGCACCGGCCATGGCAGCCTCCTCCCATGTCCTATACGGTCCATGAAAATGACCCTTGATGCAATGAGCAATGTGGTCCTGTGCAGCGTATGGAACGAAGCTACACAATGAAAACAACAATCAATATTGTTAATAACCAGTGCATAAAGAATAAAATTACTTAACAAAAGGAGGTTTAATAATTACCATACCATGTATCAGCATAAGGTGATATATGAGTACGGCGGGGTAGCATGCTTCCAGATCGGTCAGGGCTCAAAGAATCCATGCCACCATCCAAGGAGTCTGGCTGATCAGATGACTCGTGGGAGTGAACTGTAGGCAATCTACTCTCACTTGGCATACCACCACGCCGACTTGAGTGCGATGATCTTGAGCCTCCACGCTCCATTGACACACCTGTGTCCGGTACAATCGTTTTGACTGGAGATGATGGTCCATGTATACCATGAGTAATATCGTCAACCGTACGACTCGATGGCTGCTTCCCTCTACTACTGCTCGTTGCTCTAAGGCCAATAGAATTTACAAAGTCTTTCATCAGGCTCTTCTTTGGTAGTCCCCGCCTCCTATACTGGTGGGGTTGGGTACCCTCACTGTCTTCTCTTTCAGCCATTGCAGAATACTGAAACAATTATTATAAGCATAACAAAATTTAGACTGTATAATTCAGAATTGTTCTTCTACATACTGGTTATAGACATGGTCTCTATTATAACAAAGTTATTGAGAAAATATAAATTACAAATTTTTATAATATAAAAAACTCTAGTGCTTGGACTACAATGTTAAACATCATCAGTATCATCTTCTTCATCTTCAGTTTCTAAATCATCGAGTTCAACATCACTCTCCTCATCATCCTCCGTGCTTCCTGTGTCTTCATCCTCTGACTCATATTCTTCCATCACATCATTAGTTTCACAGATCTCATCATCAACAGTTTCACCCACATTTATATCACCTAGATTGTCAATTAGGTCATCATGAATCACTTGTGAAAGCCGCTCCCCAACTTCTTCTTGAAAAGCCTCAGTATCTTCAGTTATTTCATAATTGACAATATGTCTTGCCTTTATCTTAAGGACTGTCCACCAACCAACCTTCTCTTTTGACTTACTTGGGTAAGGGGTGTAATACACTTGATCCGCTTGCGATGCAAGAAAAAATGGATCATACTTAGGGTACCTCCGGTTGCAAGGTACTTCAACAATTCTATATTGTTTATGAATGCGTATCCCACGTTCCGGTGTCGTGTCAAACTAGTCACACCTAAATAGCACAACGTTCTTATGAGGCATTCCAGGGTACTCCAGTTGAATAATTTCTTGAACTACCCCATAGAACTCAGTCTCAACATTATTTGCTGATCCAGTGCATTTTATGCACACCCCACTGTTATACGTTGATTTCCCCTCACCCCATGCAACAGTCCAGAACTTGTATCCATTTACGAAATATACGGGCCAGCACTCAACTCGACGTGAAGGGCCACAAGCTACATCCCATAGAATTTGACTTACTTCACCATTAGCACTGTCACTAACCTACAGGAAGTAAAACAATGTTATGAGAGTCCATTTCTATGGTTTATGGTGATATCGTTCTACCACGACTTACATAATTTTGTAGCCATGTTGGGAAATCTTTCTCAATTCTCTCATCAACTTCTAAGGCAGATATGTTTGGTGTCATCAGATGCAAGACTTGGACAAACTTTCTGTTATCAACTCACAACATAACGTGCTAATAAGTTATTAATCATGCAAACCTACGAATATAACTGATCAAATTATAGTCAGTTACTACTTACGTGATATATGGTTTTATCTCATCACAATTGAGAAGGATATACAATGTTGCAGCTTGCAGCTCCATATCATTCAAGAACCGAATACTTTGACTGTC